>JAKTWU010000295.1:0-32351 GCA_030582435.1 Taiozyma onychis
ACTGTTATTCTACCACTTTTGACGGTTTAGGTTTGAATGAAAGTTTGGCAAGACAACTCGTGGAATATATGAAACTGAAAGCTCCAACAAAAATTCAAAGATCCGTGATCCCACGACTGATCCCCAGAGAAAGAGACTTGCTAGCGCAAGCACAAACAGGTTCTGGTAAAACATTAGCCTTTGTGTTACCAATCTTTCAGAAACTGATGGAAGTTAAAGATCTGACTCGTACCAGTGGTATATTCGCCTTGATCCTAACGCCAACAAGAGAACTAGCCACACAGATATACACTGTCCTTGAAACACTGACGCATTGTTGTCATAGAATTGTCCCTGGTATTGTCATTGGTGGTGAGAAAAAGAAAGCCGAAAAGGCAAGATTGAGAAAAGGTGTCAATATCTTGGTAGCTACCCCAGGTAGATTGGCCGATCATATTGAAAATACAGAGAGATTGGACCTATCAAACATAAGATACGTTGTGTTGGATGAAGGTGATAAACTGATGGAACTGGGGTTTGAAGAGACAATCACCAAGATCATCAAAGATATTGAAGATAGTTCAAGAGTTACTGCGACTACAAAGCTATACCCAACCCTACCACATAGAAGAATCAATGTGTTGTGTTCTGCTACTATTAAAACAAATGTTAAGAAGTTGGGTGAGATTGCATTAAATGATCCAGAGATGGTGAGTGCCAACTCTGTTCCAGATTCAGAAGATATTGAGCTAATGGAAAACGTTGCTGCTCCTGATCAATTGTTACAACAGGTTATTGTTGTCCCACCAAAGTTAAGATTGGTATCATTGTCTGCTGTCTTGAAAGATATCACTTCAAATGAATCAGGATCACGTACAATGATTTTCCTAAGTTGTTCAGATTCTGTTGACTTCCATTTCAGTGTGTTTGGTAAACACGGTAAGAAATTTAACAAAGAAGGTCAGGAGGAAATCGTTGAAGAGGATGATAAGAAGGAAACTGTACTCACTTCTCCACTTCTGGGTGACAACACGGTGATTTATAAACTTCATGGTTCCCTATCCCAACCAATCCGTTCCTCCACATTATCTTCATTCTCCAAGGCATCTGAATCCAAACACACCATAATGTTCTGTACAGATGTTGCTGCTAGAGGTTTGGATCTTCCATATATCTCCACTGTCATTGAATACGATCCACCATTCGCCACCGAGGATCATCTGCATAGAATTGGTCGTACCGCTCGTGCTGGTAAATCCGGTCGTTCCTTGTTGTTCTTACTACCAACTGAATCTAAGTATGAAGGCCTGATTGAACATTACCACCCTAACGGCATGCAACACAAGTCATTCGAAGACTTCTTGCAACTTGGATTTGGCCGTAAATGGGACATGGATGCTACAACATGGCACTTGGACGTTGAAAGATGGTTATTGGAAGATCAAGGTGCCCATGACTTGGCTGTTAGAAGTTTCACATCTCATATTAGAGCATATGCCACACACTTGTCAAGTGAGAGAGACGTGTTCAATGTCAAAACTTTGCATTTAGGTCATTTGGCCAAATCATTTGGTCTGAGAGAAACACCAAAGAAACTTGGTGGTCAATCCGGCTCCTTAAGTACTAAGAAGAAAAGAGAGAATCCAAAGGATGTCATGTTTAGAAACGCAAGAATGGCCGCAAAGGCCCAAAGTGATGAGTTCAATTTCATGTGATGTGAATTCTCCCAAAAAAAATTCTATATTGGTCATTATTTACTTTCTTTATATCTTCTGTAGATATCCTTGTTGAATCAATCTTTCAACATCAGCTTTCCTTACAAAGAACTGTGAATCTTTCGTTAGGTTGAAAACTCCGTATTCTGTTTGGATCTCCCCTGCATCCTTCAGAACTCTCACATCGATAAACACATCACTTGGAGGTTCCAGGGACCCCGTAAGGTCAATCTCTGGGAAGTCGCTCTTGTAATTGATCAACAGTTCAGAGTAATGTTTAAAATATTCCAGTTCGTTATGATTCTTGATTACAGGCTCCAAGTTATCCCAGGCCATCTGGTCCAGCTTCTCAGCTCTCAGCCTCTCATAAGCAAGCAAACAACGCTTGTTCCGTCTCATACACAGGTGTGTTACGAACAACTGGCCTTGCTCGCTTCTGTCTGTATCCATGTTGTTCGAGAGGGCATCGGCCACTCTCTCGAGCTCTTTGGTCTCCCTGACGATGCCTCGCACCAGTTCATCCTGATATAACGGCAGCTGATCCAAGTTCTGTGCTCTCTTGGCCTCCGTGACCAGTTTTTTAGCAGCATCACCGTACATTTTCTGTGGTTTTTATTGCCGAGTTATGTGGACATTGGTAATGTTGATACACATTTTAGTGTTTATTTCAAAGAAGCGCGACTTTCAAAGATATCATCAACTACGAATAGAAATGGGATGAGATCATGTCCAGAGTCTACGGGAAAAAGATACGGAGAACACTGGTGGCCGGGAAAATAGGGACTTCTCCTAGGCTGGAGTCTGCTTTCGAGTTTTCCCCAGAGAGAGAGGTGCTTTCGAACTTGAATCAGAGCACAAAGACAGAAAAAGATGATGCAGATAAGTTGCAGAGCCAGGTAACACCACTGAACAGTCCCAGAAGAAGCACTAGGCTGGCAAGTCGGTCCTTAGAGAATAGCCCAACTGCTAGAGAAGAGGAAAAGGAGTTTGCATTGGAAGATTTAAAACCGAACCAAGCTTATAAGAAGAGAACACTGAAGACAAGATCAAAACAACCAAAAGCTGCCAAAGAGAAAGAAGCCGTATCACAACTGAACGATATGTTTATTGAAGCAAAGGAGAAACCAGGCTGGTCACCGCACTTTTCACCTTCGAATTCCCGGAGCACTTCTTTTGATAGTGATTCTTTGCCTAGGAAGAACTTGAGCTTGGAAGACCGCCCTGTAAGGCCAAACAGCGGTAATTTGAATGATGGTTGGGATCTACTGGATCATTTAGAGAAGAAGGCTGTCAGTTGGGAGAATCACAAATCACCAGATCCTGCATTGAGACAAGAAACAAATAACAAAGCGGAACAAGAGCACAACACTATTACGAAGAAACATCCATTGAAAACAGCTCGACTTCTTAAATCAAAAGCTACCAAAATTCCAGAACCTAGTGAATGGGACCTCTTCGATGGCATCGTGGAATCAACACCAAAGTCAAATCCTAAGCTATTGACGAAATCACATCTACGTTCGCCTTCTAAAAAACGTGAGAGTTCAGACGAAGAACACGAACTGATCAAGTTTTTCAATAGTCAATCAGGAGAATCTCAAGATCAAGACACATTGAAGAGAGAGGTAACCTCTGACTCTGAAAATGTGAAGGAGGTTTCACAATCACCGGTAAAGAGATCAAGAAGAATGTATGGTGAGAGAAGAAGTTATTTGGCTCAGAGAGAGGGCGATTCTCAACCTGAAGAGTCAGCAGATCAGGATCAGGATGAACAAACCTCTGATCATGATGACATAGAAGTTACAAGAGATTTGCGAACTATCTCTCATTTACGTGCTCAAGGTGAGAATGCCCAGTTCCAAGATGATTTGAACTTTTTACTGGAAGGTATTGAAGCAAGTAGTCCGTTGTCTGGTCTTTTGGAGTTAGCACTGAGGTTGTTTGAAGAGGATTTCCTAAAATTCATTAAATCACAAAGCTTGACATCACTGTATAAGTCCATTGACAGCAAAGACCCAGTCCAAAGGTACATTTGGTCGTTCATTGTTGTTCAGACTGCAGATGGTACATCTGATAATCTATCTTTTGATGAGGTGTTACTACAGTTGGTTAGTGAATTGATTACGGACGTTGACTCCGTTGAACTTACAGAAGGATCAAAGTCTACGAAGTCACTTTTAAAGGACTTTCAATCTAGGCTTGATAAACCTTATACCCCGTTATACTTCGGTTTGACATTATTATTACAAAATCCCAAATTGGTCAATCATAAGATTTCAAAGAACATCATCCACTCGGTAGCCAGAAATGAGAATATAAGTGACTTGGATCACAAAAACTTTCAAATGAGTTTGATTCTATTGGAGGATTACCTATCAAGACAAGATGAAATACATGAGGAGTTCAAAGAAATCATACCAATGTTGATGAAACACCCTTACAAAGATGACACCACCATCATACTTGCATCAAAAGTGTTAATCTTGTTATCCGTAAAGAAGTTTTATCACCTAGATTACTTAAAACTGTTACAGAAAGCCATTAATGATTCCAAAGTCACCACGAGTGATGAAGTTCTCCTGTTATATATCGGTCTGGTGATCAATCTAATTGAAGAAGAGAGCTGTTTTGCAAAGATTACCCAGAGGGGAAACATATCAGCGATTCATTCACTCTATGCCAAAGCTGGCCATAGTTCAATTGGTTACTATGCACTGTTAGTCGGGATCATTTACAGACAGAAACAAGAAGTAATTGAAAAAGTGTTTGACATTGATGAATTGAAGATACTTAAACTTGAACTTCAGAAGTTCGACAGCAAGGGGAATCAAAACATGAAATTACACGTTGAAGAGGTCTTATCGCATTATATATTTTAGCATTGCATAGTTCATGGAGCGATTCTAACAATTTCCCAAGGATCGTTCTCAGTTTCACGTTTAAACACAATACGATCATGTAGACGGCTTGTACGACCTTGCCAAAACTCGATCTCTAATGGGACGACTCTAATACCACCCCAGAACTCAGGACATGGGACTTCCTCTTGGTCTTCGAACTTCTTTTCAGTCTCAGTGTACACCCGGTCAAATTCCTCACGACCACTGATCACAGAGGATTGTGGACTAGACCAGGCACCGATCTTGGAGCCTCTTGGTCTTGTGTTGAAATAACGTTGTGACACCTCACGTGGCACGAACTCAGTGGTCCCTTCAACCCTGACCTGACGTTGTAATGAGGGCCAAAACCATGTTAGAGCAGCGTATGGATTGGACTTGATATCTTTAGCCTTCTTAGAACTGCCCCAGTTTGAATAGACGATAAAACCTTTATGATCCAATTCTTTGAACAGGACAACACGGGAGGAGACACGACCGGATGGTAAGTTGGCAGTGGCAAAGTTCACAGATTCAGGCAGCTTCTCACCTTCCTTCGTAGCCTCATCAAACCAAGTCTTGAATTGGATGATTGGGTCTTTTTCAACTTGGTCGATATCTAGTGACCCTTTCTCATATTGATAAGTCTTTGGGGCAACTAGGAGTCAATGTTAGTACTTAGTCCTAACAAATACCTGTTAAACCGATACTTGCAGACTAGTGGTTCTTCCTTTTCAGTGGACATTGTTATTGCTTGGAAACAGGAAGGCAAAGAGCTGGGAATTGCGTGTTTACTGCCTATTAAAATATTCATTTTTCGTAACTCAGGCCATAAATGACATCTCCAAACTTTGAAACAAGTCATTTTTGCGTGGATTTTCCTGCATTTACCGCTTTTGGGTGGCGTTTGGGGAGAATAAGAGTTTGGTGTGTGTGTCTCCTACGGTGAAGTTAACGTGTTTCTGAGATTCTGTGGTTCTCCCTGGTGGAAGCTGAGTGTACAAATTTATTCTTGTCTGCTGATCTCCACAAATCGCATCAGTGCTTATATGAGCACTTGAACGTCAAATGGCCTCGGGTGGCGTAATAAGGGGGCCGATGGGAGTTCTAACACCGCAACATTGCAATTCAGTAGTGCGAAAGCCTACAGTTCTCACCCGACAGTGTTTTCTTTCCTCTATATCTCCCTGTTACAGTGAATATGGTTAGACTGCATGCATGTTTGTGGTGTTCAGGTGTGCATGTTTATACTCTGTAGAAGAGATATAATTCGAACCAGAAAGAACGGTTTGAAGCGATTTCTTTAGTTGTTTGGGAACTGGAGAAGCGGCAGTTCAATTTCAGGCTCTCCACACTGTCCTTTTGCCACTTTCTCCCTTCAAGTCGTTGCTTTTTTGCCCTGTAGCCTCTTCCACAATGTCGAGACCCCGGATTTTACGGAGCTTTCGGGTGGCGCGGCCGCGAAATGGTTGTTCAAGGGTCAAAAACACAAAAAAACCACCGAAAACTTCAGCCATCGCCTTATTAAACTACAGTCAACACCACCCAGAAAGCTTTCTGCTGGAAATAATGTTCACTCCAACTGCCTCTGGGCTCCAGAACATCGACGTCTACCCACCTGGCTTGCCTTACAACCAAGACTACCCTCCTGGTAACAACGACAATGGCGAGAAGCAACTAAGAAAACGTATGAGAGTTCCAACCTCATGTTCTGTATGCAGAAAGAGAAAGATCAAATGTGACAAAGTTAAACCTGTCTGCAGTGGTTGCAGTAAGAGCAATGTTCCTCATTTATGTCACTATGAAGAACCATCGTGGGTCAATTCAGACGATATAACTAAGCATACAAGACCCTCTACTTCAAACTCATCTGTCAATAGCACCACAAGTGCTGTAACAAATGTCAGCCCCAAGAATACCACGTTTGACCCTCAAAACTTACCATCCGAAGCCAAGAAGATCTTTGACGAGTTGACATCTAGAGTGAAACATTTGGAAGCTTCAATCGCTGTTCATGATCTCTCCAAGGCCAACACTAAGTCCTCTGGAAGAGGTGATAGAGGTCCATCGCCAATCTCTAACTCTCGTCATCCAAACAGAAACACCAATCCGAACCAATACGATCAGAGAAGTGAAGCTCCATTCTATGACAATGACCCTTCTGAAACAGTCAATTTGTTTGATTACTTGCCGTTCGTGTTGAAGAAAAATAGAATCGAGTGTTTCGGTCCATTCTCTATTGTTTCCTCCATGAGGAAAGATGCCTACTTGAAAGTCCTTTGGATCCTATTATGGAAAACTATTGACAATTCAGTGGGGGATATAGATCCAAGCAGAGATGACCTTGAGAACATCAACCAGAAGAGTACCTGTATCTCCGAGTTGGTGAAGGGTGATCAAAAAGGTGCACAAGAACTTGGTAGATTCTTAGAATTAAGAAAGAAGAAGACCCATGAAAAACAATATGTTGCCAGATTGTTTGCTGAAAAGGACAAGAGTTTGGATGATCTGATCCTGAGTGTTTTACCGAGCAAAAAAATTACAATGTTGCTATGTTTCAGATTCTTTAAGTACGTGTATCCGTACTTCCCATTCATTGAGGAAAATACATTCTTTTCCGAAGTAGACTCCCTGATCGGTCCTTTAGGTTTCAATGACAGCAAAATCCCTACAATCAAGAAGAGTTCGAGATACGATTATGCCAGCATTGCTCTGTTGCTAATCGTTCTAAGAATGGCCTTCATCACCATCACTCCAAAGGAATTTCAAGAAAACGAAGATCTGAAATCACTTTTACACAACCCAATTGAACCAAGAGTCATTTATATTGCTATGAAATGCATTGACCAATATAAAGTATTGAAAAAACCTTACAATTTGAAAGTATTCCAAGCTATGTTCCTACACAAGATTTACTATAGCTACTGTTATGAAGATGATGAAACTCCATCAAGTGCTGATTCTCAGATCGGACTTGGTACCTTGTTCTCCGTGGCTTACAGTTTAGGTCTAAACAGAAATCCAGATGCCTTCCCATCCAATCCAGGCTCAACAAAGACCAAATCACAAGCACAAATCTGGAGAAAGATCTGGCATAGACTGTTGGCTATGGATGCCACACTCGCCACCACTTCTAGTGGTAGAATCAATGTTCGTGATGAACATGATTATGATTGTCCACTACCGATTGAAGACTCTCATTATGATCCAATTGATTGCTTCGTGAACAAAGATTATAAATTTCTGGATATGAAGACCAAACTATTAAGAGAAGTTGCAAGAGTCTGCAACAACGTGAATACAGAGCCAAGAATCATCGAACTGCAAAGATTAGTCAGAAAGATTGAGGCGTTCATTGCTACACATCTGGGCTCCATTGAAGACATCGTCAATGACCCTTCATTACCAAACTATGGGATCGTCAAAAGAGTCTCTTACTTTATTGAGCTTGAAACTTTGGTTATTAGTATTGATGTCAACATCTTAAGACACTTCTGTATCTACAAGAACACAAGACATGCTTATGATTACGTTGAGAAGTGCTTGAGAAACGTCGTTAAGTTGTGTAACACATTGATGAACATATCTTACAACGAGGATTTATATTTCAAACCAGGTTATGCCTTTTTCTTGAGACCAGTGACAAACTTTGCCACTGTCAGAGCCTGTTTGTTCTATTTGGCTTCACTAGGGAGAGTCCAGCAAGTCCAACAGTCAATTGCTGGCTCAAATGATCGTCAACGTATCAAGATCTTTCATGATTTCGGCGAGCTGTTATTCACAAGAATGGAGAACGTCCTGCAGCTACTTTCTAAGATTAGTTTCAATTACTACAACTTCTCCAGAGTGTTCATGGCCATGAAGTTATTCTATCTGATCATGAGATCACCAAAATTCAACTTCGTCCAGGTAATAGATGATTTATTGGATGAGTTGGAGAACCCACAATCCAAGATGCAATTGCATTACCTACACGGTGTCAAGAGAGAAGAGATTCCAAAATCAGATCTGATGAGTGAATACTTAGATCCTGAAATTATCCACTTGATGTCCAGAACCCAAACAAACGTCTTGAACGTGCTACAGCCGTATTTCAGAAACTACACTAGAACCAGAAGGCCAGCTCGTCAGCCAACTGCACCACCACTGCCATCAGCCCAGTCGTCATTCGTCATGCCATTGGACACGCCAACCCCATCCAGTGGTTCAAGTTACTACGATCCTATCAGTGGTAAGACAGTTGTGAACTCCTCTGCTCCGGAGGACGCGACTCCAACGACTGGCAATGATATCTCACCACTGAGCTCTTCAGATATCAATGTCGATGATATCTTTGGTCCACCACAGAAGTTCCCATCTTTGTCCAATTCTTCACTGTCTGGCTCTGATGATTGTAATTCTGTTACTAGTGAAGAGTATGCAAGTTTCTTTGGTATCTTTGAGGATTACAATGGATTTCATGGTGGTGAGAGGGGCTGTGGCATATGATCTGGGACATTAGTTATTTGTGTACTCTAATTTACTGTTTGCGTTTTGCTCTCAGACTCATTAGGCTAATTAACACTACATCGAACACAACTCGTTTGTTATTAGCAAATTAATCAAACCAACTCCCAGTCATCATGGCACTGTAATCGTTAGTAGCACCATTCCCTGCTTGTTCATTCGTGCTACCGGTAAAGAACCCTGGAATATCAGGGAATCCACTCTGAGTAACACCGTTGACAGGACCAGCGCTACCTGATTGCCCCATCCCGAAGAAATCACCAAAAGATTTATCAGAGTCGAAGTTGGTAAACCCTTCAGTAACATTCATAATCTCAGGGAACTGCTCTTGGACGTCAACTTCAAGGACATTGATAGGATTGGTGTTCGTGTTGGCAGTGAATGATAGGCTAAATTGACCAATACCGTTCTCTGGAGTCGGAGCACTCATACTGTATTGATCGTTGGAATACATTGGAGTACCAGCATCCTGTGGTTGTTCAGTAAATGGGGAAAGAACAGAGCCAAAATGAGACACAGGCTGCGTTAGTGGGGTATTTGAATCATCCAAGGTAGCTGATCTGGACAGTGGGACTGATCTCTCTTCAGTTGGCGATACGGATAGCGGCATTGACATCAACGCTGAGGAAACAGCAGGTGTCTTTTCCTTAGCATTCTCGTTTTTGACAATGTTCTTCACTGAGTTGATTGGTTTTTTCAATAATGTGATGAAGAATCCAACAGCTTTACTCATCCTCCAACTGTACTGATACTTTTCACCTAAAGATCCCGACAGAGTATGGAACTTATCCATGTGTTCTAACAGGATTGTAGCCAATAGTTCACCTGAATTGATATCAACATTGAAGAGAGAAGTGTATTCACCTTTGAAATCAGCAATGTCATTATTTTCACTGTTCAGAAACCCATTCTCGATGTTCACAGCACCAGAGAATGATTTCATTGGAGTGGTCCCACCATCCTTGACAGAAGTTGGCTTCATGTATGGTCCACATCTAGATCTCAGAATCAATGAAACCATAAACTGGATAGAGCGATGACCGACTAACAGCAACAATGGAGTCAAAACCAAATCAACACCTGGGCCAAAATACTCCAACCCACAGTCAAAAAATAACGTACAATTTCTGTAACCTTGTAGTGCACAATCAAGAGCTTTTTGAGCGTATTTTCTTGCCAGCAGAACAGATTGAGGATCCTGTGAGCTCTTTGGCTCAAAGTGAACGAACATAATGTAATTCAATAGATAGATCAACATGTTAACCCGCACGTGTTGTCTGAATTCCAACCCTCTGGTTGCTGATGATGCTAATGATTCAGCCTTATACCTATTCACCAAGATCTTCCCTAATTGTGGTAGCGCATACTGATCATTAGTTACACCGAAGCCATCAATGCTTCTTTGTAAATCATTAATCAATTGATCAATATCATGCTTCTTCGCAGGCTGGTTCACATTCAGCAACACTTTCATAGTCTTAGAGAGCAGTTTATCGATGTCGGATCTCATATGGATATTCTTAATCACCGTTAGCTCTCTTTTATCATCTTTAAAGACTTGTAAGTCTAACCCATCGACGACCTGGCCAGGTAATTTCGTGTCTGAAAACTCTTCAAAGTTTTGCAAGCATCTTGGACAACCCAAGTTCATGCTCTGTTCAATATCCAATGAAACCAGCTCATACCAAATCTTTCTCCATAAATGGCGTTGTCTCTCGTTGGAGAAGTTTTCAAAGTTTTGAGGATCACGGTGCAAACCAATACTGATGGCCATTTGGACGATCATGCCTAGAAAGATCTGAGATTCACCACCATCGGCACCATCACCGTCTTCTGGAGAATACATGAAGTATAGTCTCATATATAAAGCACATTGTACGATGGTCAAACTGGATCTCCTCATTAGTTTCAAATTGGAGAAACAGTGCTTGACACAGTCAACAAGTTCAATATAGACTTCATTTTCAGGCTTTTGTAAGGTCTTCAATACTTCAAGGTCTTCCTGGTAGTTCTTTGTCATGGTGGAATTTTTCACTAACTTGTTCAAGTTGTTCATTGGCAAAGTACACCATGTGAATCTCAAAATGATACAGACGGTGCCAACTAAGGCAAAATCAACACCAGATCTGATCTTTATCTTAACTTCTTGTTCTTTATCATCTCGATCTCCAAAGATCGTCGTAACTTCTTCCTTGAATGACTCTTCATCAACGAAAGGCATATAGATATAGAGAACCTCGAAGAACCTATCAAGCAACATCCAGAGAATTTTCCTCTTAGGCAGAAACTTTTGCATCATCCCCACTGGATTCTTCTTGAAATCATCAGGCTTGGCGTTCTTACCATTTGCTCTCTCATTCGAGTTGGATGTTGATGTTTTCTTTTTTTTGTTGTTATCTGTGTCTGTAGCAGCGCCTGGTCTGAACTTGTTTAGAAATGAGTTATCGCCAATCATTAAAGGGCACACCTTCTCATCTTCAGCAGGTGGTTGTGGGGTATCATGTTCTTGATCTTGTTCCTCTTCTGCTTCTGCGATTTCTTCTCTTGATCTTTTCTTTGTATTCACTTCTGGTGTTTCTGATGTCAGGTGTGAAACTGGACATTTACCTATAGCTTGTGATCTGCCACTGACTGGGCATGTCGGGGCGTCGATGTCAATGGACTCTCTTCTCAATGAGGGTGGCTGTGGAGAGGATTGATGTACCACTGGGCATTTACCAGCTGAATGAATCACGGGACATTTACCTTGCGATAAGTCCTTCCCACTAACGGGGCATTTAGCGATGGTTGGAATCTCATTTGTTGAAGAAGCAGGAGAACCATTAGCATCACAAGGTTTCACCTGAATACCCATGGAGGTCTTTGCCATTGAACTTAGTGGGTTCACGAGTTGAGAAGCGGCTGGTGGCAGTTTCTTCTTGAACTTCATCTCTTCAGCCTGTTTTCTCAGTTTGAAGATATGGGCCCACAAAACACGTAAATAAGGGTCACCTTTCATTATGGCCAACCAGGAAGTAGCACCCAAATGCACCGTTGTGGTAGTCTTGACGTGCAGCATATCAAACTTCTTCCCCAAGTTCAAAGCTTCGTTAGGGTCTTCTGGATCGTCTTCTTTTTCGTTGAAATCATCGTCATTAATTGAAGTATTTGGCGGGCTGACGGGGCCACCTTTCATAAGTTTGTTCTCTAGCATCTTGATCTTCTCTTTTAGTTTTTCTACCAGTTCAGATTGGTCGCCACCTTCGACAGGGGCATTCCCCTGGTTGATCTCATCGTTGGAGAGTGGTTGAGCCCATGGCGGATCGATGTAGTGACACAGATGGGCAACTCCAGTCTTTTCACAGCCAGTACAGATGGGTCTCCTCTTGTCACACTTGACCTTTCTTCTCCTGCAGATGGTGCAACTGATCGGGACCCTGTTTCTTCTCTTCGCATTGGCCACTTCGACCTCCTTTGCTGTCTGCTGTTTCTTCTTTGGAGCCATGGTGGAAGGTTATAGCACTGTCTGTAACTAAATGCCTTAAAGAATGAAGGAAGAACCGTTTAGGGACAAAAGCAAATGTGGGCCGTGGGTTGGGATTGAGCTTATATGTACAGTGGTGGGTCTGCGTAGTGCAAAGCTGGTGAGGTATAGCGAGTGGAGAAGAGAGGGAGTTTTACTTTTGATGGAGTACAAATTGAATTACAGGGAGATTTTTTCCTGAACTACTAAGAGATGAGGTGTAATACGCTTGTTTAAGCTAAACCCCACTGTGTCTCTCCTTTTGGGTGTTCTCTGGCCAACTGTAGTGGCTGCCCTGTTGCCTGGACCCGTGTCTTCAGAGCCCAAACATCCTGTTCGAGGTTTTACAGGGTCCTGCGCGTTTCTGGGTGTGCTTTTCTAGTGCAGCAGCTTATCATTAACACCGAAATCTCCAGAGTTGCAAAAGAAAAGAAACAGGAGATCTACGTGATAGGACATATCGTAGTGTCATGGCAATCGCATTGTTAGAACGCTATACAGGATGTAGTAGTAGTGTTCTCAGAAGAAAGGAGTGTGACTGTTGCCTCCAGAGTTGGCCAGTCCAAAAATGTCGTTAAAGTCAAGAATGTCCACACCATTGTTGATGAGGTCGTTCAGATAGTTCATGTCGTTGACAATATTTGGATTGTTGCTGTCATCTGGAGCAGTCTTTTGAGCTTGTGGTTGGCCTCGCAATGGAAATGCACAGTGCTGTGGCTGTGGTGGTAGTGGGCCTGAAGGATTGGTGTTAGTGTTGGTGTTGAGCCGTTGTGGCACAAATGGTGGTGCAGCTAGATGGTCGGCAGAAATATTTGGGAACTGCATATCCTGGCATGGTGGATTTTGACTTTGGTCTGGTATCGTTGATGCTTCACCTGGAACTTCACCTGCCAACTGGTCAAACCACTTCTTGTCATTCTCATTTACCATTTGTAAGTTCCATGGCGGAGACACCTCACCTCTCTTAGAAACATTTGCCTTCTCCTCAACTTTATCAAACTCTCTAAACTCTTGTAAGATCTCTCTGAAATCATCATCTGTGTACACTTCAAAGATCTTATCAAAACTTCTGGACTTGTTTAGCACCTTGATATATTCAACGTCAGTTTCAGCATTGATACTGGATTTACCACTGCCTGTTGGAAATTGCAGTAGGTTGCACATGATGTAGGCATGCACCTTACTTACAACCCAGGGATGATAGTACGTGTCTGAGATGTTGACCAGTTTTGTAATGGTGAATGTGACACAACGTCTTGCTGATTCGGCAATCTCATCAATAAATTTGACAGTTTCTTCAGAAATTGTAGCTTTGAATGCCTTAATAGATTTGACTCTTGACAATACGGAGAACATCAGTTGAGCAATTCTATGTATTGAGAGTTCAATCTTCGGGAATGCAACGGGAGCACAACCAAAATGTTTCTGTAAGTCATATTCTTTACTATGATTGTCCAAAAATAACACTGATTCATATAGTGTTGATGAAATTTGAAGGAGCTTCTTGAAGAAGAACACAGATTCTCCTCGGTTGTTCTTTTCATTGTAGTATAGGAAGAAATTATAATAAACCATGTAGATCAAAGAATAGCAATCACTCCAATAAACAAAGTATTTCAACTTTTGTACTCTTTGAATCAATGTGTCATAAGGCATCTCCATAATGTCTCCCAGTGTGGGTAGACTCTCGGTGTACTCAACCAATGGCTTCAATAACTCTTGGACGCGTGAGATGCTTGGCTTTTCTCTAACGTTTAGGATCAGCATTAATAGTGGATAACAAATATCATACAATTGGGCTCTGTCATAGAACCACTTGTTGATCTCCATGTCAAATTCATCAGTGCTTTCTTCCAACACGGGGAATTTGGTGTCATAAAATCTGTAGTCAATTACAGGCGGGCAGCCGATCAACATCAACTGATGGGAGTCAAGATACACTATCTTATACCATAGCCTTCTCAGCAGGTTTGGTTTTTTGTGTGAGATGATGATGTTTGGATTTGAAGAAGGATCTCTATTCAACCCACATTGAATGGCATAGTTTATTAGTTTGCCAATACTACCTGAATCGGCAAATTTGACGCAGTCACCTTCCTCTGGGGAGAAAAATTCGTAATAGACTTTCAATGAAAGGAACTGGAACACGTCCAAAGATGGTTCGTTAAAGTGAAGAACTTGTCTATGACATCTGTTGATCAGTAGGAGGATTTCTTTTTCTGGTACTGGGTGGTCAATAATGTATTGATCACTTGGTGTTTCCACTCTGAATGGTTTCTTACCGAAATTGTAAGAGATAAGTGAAGTAACTCTCATAACAAGAAATAAAGTACCTAAGATAGCCAAGTCAACTTTCTTTGAAAGCCTTAGATTGACTTTATTTTCAGCTCTTGTGCCAATCAGTTCCACTAAGCGCGTTGTGAATTCGATCTTATCAATCACAGCCAGCACTAAGAAGAACTCAGATTCAAAAAACTTATCAACCAAGATCCAAACTAACTTGACATCTTTCAGCACATCCTTCACCTTTTGTAAGAACCCACCTTTTGTCTCACACGGCACCTTGCCTTCAACAAAGGAAGCATTCATGTCTTGACGTTGATATTTCTCCAAAAAACCCTGGTTCTCTTCAACACTGCCTTGATTTGTAGTGAGCATATTCTTCTGCTTTCGAGACGGAATGATGGCGTTCAAATAAGCATCTTTTCTCGACAGGGACACCCACGATAGTGCCCCCTGGCTCGTTTTGATCGAGCTGCTGAAGTTGTACTTGTAGAAATCGATACAATCGTCATTATGTCTTGTCTTTTGTGTCATCGGGCTGGAGTTATACGGAGTGAAATGATTACCTGGGTATTTCTGTAACTTATCCTTCTTTTGAATGATATTCTCCAGTTGCTTGACTCTTTCGTTCATCACTATCAGCTCTTGGTCTTTAGTGGTTCTGTTCTTGAAATGATTGTCATTGGAGTTCTTGGGCCCACCCGGGCCATTAGAGAGAGAGCGCGTAGCAGGTGAAACGTCGGTTGAGAAAAGTGAACCATTGATATAGCTGTCACTGGAAGTAGACGGCCCAGTATGCGGGTTCGTGGTGTTAACCACCTTGCTGCCATTGAAAACCTTAATGTTCCACTGTGGTTCTTCGTAGTGACATGCCTGTGTATTGTCCCTCTTCAAGCAAGTCCCACATACGGGTTTGGCCTTGTCACATTTGGTCTTCTTTTGGCGACATATCAGACAGGACTTTGTCGTTCGGGCCCTCTTCGTGGAGGGTGGTTCATCTGCCATTTGTACTGTCTTCTCAACGATCTCAAGTGGCATTAACGTGGTTGGGAGACGATGAGGTGAGTTCAATGACACACGAAATCTTCAGGATTATATTTTTTGCTTACTTATTACCTATTACCAGAGAGGTGTCAGAGCATGGTTATCGTCCGTGGTTCGAACCACGCTGGTGGTAGACATTCACTAAAATCGCTTCTCATTTCCTCAAGGAATTCTCATCAGAATCCCTCCAGCTTGCTGAAATGAGAAACAAAGAAATCCGTACTCAAGCCTTGAGAGATTCCCTTGAGATAAAGCGACATATTTTTCTGCAGCCCTCATTGTTTCCAATTTTCACCAGTACATTGGCCCTGTTTCTGTTTGTACCCAAGTAGATAATAAAAAAAATCAACTCAAAACCTATCAAAACAGGCCAAAGCAGGCCAAAACAGACATTGGCACAGTCTATATCTACATCTGAGAGCGAAGCGCCACTGGAACCCCGCTATGGATTCCAAGATAGTACTGTTCAAGAACCATGTAGGTCCGCCCAAGAAGCGTAAAAGGGTCATTTCCAGCTGTTCCAACTGCAGGAAGAAGAAGAGCCGCTGTGATAAGAGTAGACCTGTTTGCATGGCCTGTGTGAAGGCCAATGTTACTGGTTCCTGCTCGTATCCTGAGCCAGACTGGAAGAAAGCGCAAACAGTTGATACTGGGAACTACGCTGCTGCTGCCTCCATTCCCATGGCTCATATCCAAATACAGAAGGAGCCCTCTCCAAGTGATCAACAGCCCATTATCAAGACACAACCACCTCAACCTCAATCTCAACATCATACTCTACCTCAACCTCAGCTTCAGTCCCAACCTCAACCTCAGCCTCAACTTCAATCACAGTATTGTCAACACCAGCTACCGCTTCCGCAGAACCACCATCAACAGTACAATCTGTACAGCCAGCATTCCATTTCCAATGTACGTCCTCCTAATGGCATATTTCCCCAGACCTACCAACTGTCACCGTTTCCAACTCCACAACCACCACAGCATTCGCCCCAATCTAATTATGACTTGAATGAGGAATTGTTCAAATTGAGACAAAAAGTTGAGAATTTGGAGTCCAATTTGAAACAAGGTGGTGACTCTAATAGTTCCCGACAGAACTTTGCTAGATCTCTTGAGCCAGATGCATATATGAGTTTCTTTGAATATGATGAACCTGTCCAAATCCGTGCTGGTCGTCTGATTGCTTCTGCACCTCTATCTTTGAGCTCTATCTACAAGAGTGACCCATTTATGAAAGTTTTGCTTTATAAAATTAGAAAAGAGAAGAAGAAACTATCATATTCGTGGCAGCACAAGAAGTTGAAATCTTCAGAATTAGTAAAACAAATCATCATTGAAGATAAGAACTCAAAGATCAAGACTGTTGATGAAAAGTTCAAAGCCACTTTGATTGAGAATGAAAACTTGGATGACATCAACTCTAGTGGTCATAAGAAAGATCAAAAGGAGAGTCAGTTCCTAAACATGCAAAAATTGAACTATGAAAGTGAAACTATCATGAAAATAGAAGAAGTTTTACCTGAAGAGAAGATCATTTGGGTTCTTGTGGATAGATTCTTCAATGGTATCTTGGCCGCTGCCATGCCGTTCTTGTCGGAAGCCCTGTTAAGAGAGAAGATTGAAGAGATCATCGGTCCAAGATCTGATCATAAGGAGAAGGTCAAAGAAATTACGATTTCTAGAAGATTTGATTTTGCTTATATGGGTATCTTATTAATTATCTTGAGATTGACGTATATCAGTGTTGTTAAGACTTCTAATAACACTCCTCAAGAAAAGTACATCTTGGAAACCCCAATTGGTTCCAATGTTATCAATGTCGCACAAATGTGTCTAAATCAGTTCAAGTTGTTGAGACGTGGTGCCCTACCAATCATCCAGTGTTGTATGATGATGAGATATTATCACAAATATGCACCAGAAGATGGTGATGGCAGTGATGGTGGTGATAGTGAAGTTTTCTTAGGTATGTTATTGCAGATGGGTAACTCAATTGGTTTGAACAGAGATATGACGAACAGTGTGAGTCTGAGGTCCAAAGACAGAGTGGCTAATTTATGGAGAATGCTATGGCATGAGATTGCCACACTCGATCTTAGACAAAGTTTGTCGCTAGGTAACCCTATTCTTATTGATGAAAGATTCTGCGACACTAAGTTACCTATTATTGAGGCTACTGGTGCCAGAACACTAAACAATTTTGAAATCCATCAATCCATTGTGAGGAAGTTCGAAATTAACCACGAAGTTAACACTCACTTAAGAAGCATATTGAATGACATTCTAACCATCAAACAAAGAGTAAAAATTAATGATTTACTGGTGAAATTGTCCGACTTGGAGAAATTCTTATACAAAAACTTCAAAACGTTAGAAAATATCTTGAACTTGAAAAACTTTACTATTCAGGACACTATTACTAAGGTTTTCAAGTTTATCAATTACGTTGAGTTGAAGTCTTCTTTATACGTCATCTATTACCACATGTTCCTCAAGGATAAGAGAAATAATTTCCAATTATTGATGAAGATGTTGGAAATTGCGATGGAATTGAACCCGTTAGCTTACTTCATGTTGACTACAAACAATGAAAAGACCAATTATTTTGAAACTGTTTTTGGTCCAGGCTCTCAATTGTTGATCTTGCCTCATATTATCCCAGCTTTACAGAAGACCCATCAAATCCATTCTTCGTTGATCTCCAGAACTTTGGATATCAAGTTCAACCACACTGATTATCCGCACATGAAGATCCTTGATAAGATTAGAGAGGCGTTATTCGCAAGATACCAAATTGTTCACGATGGTTACCAGAGCCTAAGTTCCAACTATTTCCATGCTTGGAGAACTTCTAAAGGTGTTCATTTCATTATGAACTTGTTGAAAGATGAAGATAACAGTATTTGGGACAAGACGAGTGCCGTGAACAAAGAATGTGAAGCTGAATGTCCTAGTGATGATGTCAACCATTTCAAACAATACCCTCAGTTCAATGAGTTGCTGGTATTGAGTCAAGAGCAGCTTGAAAAAGTGTTGGAAATCGTGAGTACAAGCAGTTTTGAGGAAACTATTCTTTCACTGTTGAACAAGAAGAAAAAAGCTAGTAAGAGAACCCACCCGATGGAGTATGATCCAACTGAACAATCATCACTGCTACCATCTCAGCAGTCCTTCCAAAGAGTTTCACCAAGTATCTCCAAGCTACTACAAGATCCGGTTCCTCAGATGCCACATCTACAACAGAGCGCACCATCCGCCGGTTCAGCTCACTCAGATATCCAGTCAAGCAAATCCGATAACGAGTTCCATTTGAGCAAGAATGCAATGACCAACACTGAGATTGATAGATTATGGATCCAAATGATGGCTTCAAACACATTTGGTAACTTACGTGATGCTTCGACCGATGGTATCCAACAGCAAGGTGATAATCAAGGTAATCCAGAGGATGGTGATCCAATGAATGATCCTATCCAGAATCAAGTAAGAAATAACACTGGTGTCTCGGATCAAGATCCAAACAATGGTGCCACTGGAGTAAGCATAAACATCACACTAGCCAATAACGGCAACGCTAATGGTAATATGAACTCTGACGCCGCTATTGGGGCCTTTGGGTCGTTAGACTTGGAAAAGCTGATCAACGACACGTCGCCATACGACATGTTTGGTGATATCCCTTTCTATAACGACTTATAATGAATGATGAAGCAGTGTTGGGCCTCGATATAGATGATGTATCTGTAGGAGCGTTCCTGGCTTTCCTGGCCGAGATGAAGGCACCGGCTTAGCACAATGGGAAAAGTCCGGGGTGCGCCGGGTGTAGTGGTTCGCAGTCCGAGAACTCGCTGTAGCAGTTTGGCCGACATAGTAATGTCCAAATAGGCTATCACTGCTGCTTTTGTGGGGACACATCAAAAGTCGGAGGCGATAAAGCAAAAGCTTGAAAAACTTTGAATTTCCATGACGGCCATCGTTTAGAACCGGCTTGAAGGAAGAGTGCGGAGAAGTATATAAGCAAACAGCTGCCCTTAAAACACACATAACCATTAGTGCACTAACGGACCAGCGAAATCACGCCAAACCACACACAGCACACAACCTCAAAATGACCAAGATCACAGTCAAGACTCCAGTCGTCGAAATGGATGGTGACGAACAGACAAGAATTATCTGGGATCTGATCAAGAAGCATTTGATCCTTCCATACTTAGACATCGACTTGAAGTACTATGACTTATCCATCGAGAATAGAGATGCCACTGATGACCAAGTCACTGTTGACTCTGCTAACGCCACCTTGAAGTATGGTGTTGCTATCAAATGTGCCACCATTACCCCAGATGAAGCTCGTGTCGAAGAATTCAAGCTAAAGGAGATGTGGAAATCTCCAAACGGGACCATCAGAAATATTCTAGGTGGTACTGTCTTCAGAGAACCAATCGTTATCCCAAGAATCCCAAGAATCGTTCCACAGTGGGAAAAACCAATCATCATTGGTAGACACGCCTTTGGTGACCAATACAGAGCCACAGACGTCATCATCCCAGGTAAAGGTGAGTTGAAACTTGTCTACACCTCGACTGATGGTAAGAATGAGAACCAAGAATGGCCTGTCTATGACTTTGAAGGTGCCGGTGTCGCCTTGTCCATGTACAACACTGATGAATCCATCGAAGCCTTTGCTCACGCTTCTTTCAAATTAGCCTTGGAAAGAGGTTTGAACTTATATTCTACCACCAAGAACACCATCTTGAAGAAATACGATGGTCGTTTCAAAGACATCTTTGAAGGTCTGTACGAATCCACTTACAAGGCTCAATTTGAACCAAAAGGGATCTGGTTTGAACACCGTTTGATCGATGATATGGTTGCCCAAATGCTGAAATCTAAAGGTGGTTATATCATTGCCATGAAGAACTACGATGGTGATGTTCAATCTGATATTGTTGCCCAAGGTTTCGGTTCCCTTGGTCTAATGACCTCTGTCTTGGTCACTCCAGATGGTAAGGCCTTTGAATCCGAAGCTGCCCATGGTACCGTCACCAGACATTACAGACAACACCAACAAGGTAAAGAAACTTCAACAAACTCTATCGCCTCCATTTTCGCCTGGACCAGAGGTTTGATTCAAAGAGGTAAGCTAGATGAAACTCCAGAGTTGGTTAAATTCGGTGATCTAGTGGAAAAGGCCACCCTCGATACCGTTCAAGAAGATGGTAAAATGACTAAAGATTTAGCTTTGGCCTCTGGTCATACTGAAAGATCAAGCTATGTCACCACGGAAGAATTCATCGAATTAGTTGGTAAGAGATTAGCTGATTCTTACAAGGCCTCTTTCAACTAGATGTTGAGTCATACGTATTTATATAGTTTATAGTCTAATCCATAGAGTGGAATCTCAAGAGAATGTTAGTTTGATTGTTCATAGTCTGAATACCAGATTGGTTCCGGATTTAAGGCCATAATAGGCGATTGTCGCGCAAACTGAGTGGAGGAGAGGATGAACAAAAACCATTATAAGGACAGCAATGAGGTATACGGTCCAATGATATGATTGCCTTCTTTCTGTTTGGACTTTTCATCATTTGCATCTAAGTTTATATCCTGTTTCCGCTGGTTGAGGGAAGTTTTTGTTCTTAGCCTTAATCAAGTACAACCTCAGATCAATGAAACATTAGCATCCATCTCTTTGGTAGTGTATGCAAAATAGCTAGAAAAGCACTGATCTCAATTTATAACAAACCATTCTCTTGAGGTTTTGATCAAATTAGAAGTCGCCATCGAATACTCTGTGTGTCTGTAGAATTTGGGCGCCAATACATTTCAAGGGGAATATCGTCTCATTACTATCAAAGAAACTCATCACACCAATGCAGCATCTCATTGATGTTCGCCAACACCGCATACTTGTCCTTGATAACACATGACTTGTTCTCAGCCTTGTTCAGCACGACATTGTACTTCGCAAACCGATCAGGATTCAGATCATCCTTCTTAAACTCAGAACCATCGAACCTGAACGGTTTCAACGGCGTACCTCTGAGGTCTTTCCAGTTCCATTCGGTGTGTTTTGAAGATGTGGATGAGCAAACAGTTGCTCCTCTCGATCTGGACATTGTTACGACCTTTCTGTATAACCTGAATGCCAATAACGCCACATTTGGGAAGCTACTAAACCGCCGTTATCGCACTGATTCCTCGCATTCTCCATTCTCCCAGTCCGGTTTCGCGAATTTGAAGAATTGCTCCATCATGAATCATCGATATCAAAGAAAAAAACAAAAAACTCTTCACTTTTGACTATTTTCCCCTGACTCCACGCCATCCATTACAATGCTGAAGTCCACTAGCGTGAAGGCAGTGCGTGCTGCTGCCCAGCAGACTCGCCACCACTCCTCCTCTACCTCCGCATTGGCCTACAAGTTGCTGAGAAACCAGAAGAGACCACCTTTGCCAACTCTAGAACTACCAAAATGGTCTGCTGAAGGTGCCGTTGCCTCCATCCTTTACGAAGCTCCAACCGATATCAGAACCCCTGTCAAACAGCACGTTCTGAACTGTTTGGTCCAAAACGAGCCGGGTGTCTTGTCATTGGTCTCTGGTACTTTAGCTGCAAGAGGCTTCAACATTGACTCATTGGTTGTGTCAAACACTGAAGTCAAGGACTTGTCAAGAATGACCATCGTCCTAAAGGAAAAAGACGCCATCATCGAACAAGCCAGAAGACAAATCGAGGGTCTAGTCCCAGTGTATGCCGTCTTGGACTACACTAACGCTGAAATAATCAAGAGAGAACTGCTATTGGCCAGAATCTCATTATTAGGCCCAGAATACTTCCAAGAACTTTTGAAACACCACGGTGCTGCTGATCAAGAAACCGATCAAGTTGATTTAGCTTCTGTTGACTCCAAATTCCATCCAAGAAACTTGTCTGTCAGTGAAATTATCAGATTGAAACATGAATACTTAGGTGCCGTCACTCAAACCGTTGAGCAATTTGGGGGTAAAGTCGTTGATATCAGTGAAAGAAACTGTATCATTGAACTAAGTGCCAAACCATCAAGAATCACCTCTTTCCTGACTTTGATGAGACCATTCGGTATTTTAGAAGCTGCTAGATCAGGTATGATGGCCTTACCAAGAACTCCATTGGCTGGTGATGAAATTGAATTGGCTAAGGAAGTTGAAGACATTGATGTTTCTACTTTACCACCAGGTTAGTCTGTTTCACTTCGTATCTTATATACAGTTATAGAAATTGTTCTAAAGACTTATACTCAAACGGTATCAGTGATTTGACCTTTGTGTAGTGCGTCATTGCATTTCGGCAAATTCTGGAGGTGCATGGACAGCAGAATCGTATTAGAACCAGATTATTAATCTGCAGAAGCTCCACAATAGTGTGAAGAATAGATGTTATACTTTCTACAAGGACATTCATAAGTCATTTCATGTATGATGTACCAACTCAATCCTTCGAATGCACCCGCAAAATAAAACAGATTAATAATGCCAATTTCTTACCCATCACCTAATAAAAGCCCTCTAGTGATCTCAGTATCACTGTTGGCATGAACCTTGTTGACCTCAAAGTCACCGACCAATGAGCTAATGAAACAATCTAGTAAAGCATCAATAAATATTGTACTCCTACCGCTGCCTATCACTTGATTGATCACTTTACCAAATACCTCTTTATCCTTTATCACTAATTCCTCGTGGTCAAGTTTGAACTTAACATGTAACAAGTCGTTGGAAATTTCATTGACGCAGCCATGCCACTCATCCATGACAATTTGACCGAATTCAACGTCTCCGTGAAATAAACTGGCAATACCTTTAACAGCACCGATGCTTATAGTTGTTAGGCCTTCTGGAATCCTTAGATATAGATTGATTTCACCATTTATTGTCGGTTTGTTCATGTCACCATTCTTGAACGCGAAACTCATACCGTTGATTGATAGGCTTTCGATGACCTTTGAGGCGGCAAAGTTTGATAGATAGTCGAACTGGAAACTGAACATATGCAAAAACTCATTGAAAAACCCAGGGTACTCTTTTGAACCTTCGATGTTCCTTATCATAACAGGAAGGCTCTTATTATTCACAAATTCATCGATCAGGGTTGTCATTGGAGTTTCATTAGATTCATAGTCAAGTTTGCATTTGCTGCTCAGGGCCTCATCCAGCTTTGATAGTCTTGTTGAAATACCAATCTCAAGATCATCGTCCATCGTAGAGATCTTCAAAGGATCAGAATAGATAACATGATCAAACAAGCTAATGGAAGGGTTGTTATCACAATCTTGAACCAACAACTCCCAGCCAAGCACTGGAACACGGAAGGCGAGAAGTCTCTTCTGAATTGGATTTGGGAGATTCACGTTGAACTTGATTTCATAGTCTGTGTTATCAATCTCATTAACAGTGAGGTTTCTGATGCTGATGTCATTGCTGTTAAACTGGAAGTAATTATTTCCAATGAAATCCTGCTGAAAGTTAATCTTGAAGCTACCCAATGGCAGAATACCCAATGATATTTTTAGCATTGCAGAACCATAAATCTTTAATAGTTCATCAGGTTTAGTGAGGAGATGTTTCACCAAGCTAAAGATCTTGGCCGTATTTGGGCGGATTGACACGATCATATCTAGATCTGTAGTCTGGCCATCAGCAATGTTCACCGTAAACTCTGGGATCTTAACTTCACCAATCCTCAATCTTTCGTTTTCAACAACTGTCTCCAAGTCCACGGTCTGAAGGTTGATCTTGGCCACTTGGAAAGCACTGCCACCAAGCTTGAATAAGCCTTTGAAATAAGGGCTGGAAATGCCATTATAATCAACAACATTTACACCTTGGACTTTGACATTGATCCCCCTGGTTGTTATACTATCCAGTTCAACGTGTTGTATCTCCATTTCAACCGACTGACTAGCGAAATCTTCAGATCTTTGAACAATGAAGTATATATTGGCTGCAATGAAGCTGCCGATAGCCAGTAAAATCAATGGTATGAAGCATATTAGTACCTTTCTTTGAGTGTTCTTCTTCTCCTTTCCCAACTTCACGGGAGCAACATCATAACCCATCCCAGTGTAAGAGGTTTCATTTACGGAACTGTCTCCAGCGAAAAGCGGTTCAGTCTCAGATGTTCCAGGCTGTCTACCTTTCTGCAATGACATCATCGTGAATTTTTGTGACTTTGTGAACTTTGAGATGGAATTGTTTTGGTGACTTTTGACATTTTTTTGGGTCACAAAAAGATTTTTTTCATGATCATCCCAAGTTTCCTCCTCCTTGCCCTTTCTGATAAGGGACACACCTCTAAAGCTAAGGCGATAACGTAATGTAATTGCCCTTTTCCACGTCATCTACCCACTTCTGAAGCGTTTTAGTGCTTACTTCCTCTTTGAAATCACCAATTAGGCCATCGTAGTCAGTGGCCTCGGGGTCTCCGTAGTTTTCCATCGGTGTTCCCCACGGAACAAGCCAGAACAATGGATTTGTACCCATGATATCTGTCCAGTTCTTCTTGAAGCCGTGGCTCCAAATGAACTCCTTCTCTGGGTTAATCCTCAGCACAAATCTCTTCTCGCCATGCTTGAAGTTCACAAACTGGTCGTTCTCAGTTCTTTGCCTCCTGTGTCTTTTAGTGATGATGTCATCGATGGAGGTGATGTTGATGGAGATGTAATAGATGTGAGAGGTGAACAGGGCAGTGAGCATGATGAACCAGAAAACAGTGGCCACAAATAGAATGATTATATTGGCATTGAGGCCTCCTCTCCTGCCTGTGATGGATTTGGCAAATACCGCCGAGGAAACAACCACGTAAACGAAGAATAATAGGAACCAAAAGATGAGTTGCAGGAAGAGTCTGTAATTTCTCTTACCAATCAAGGCGCCTATCATTGTGCAGTAATGATCAAATCTACCGACACAGCGCTGGAATTCAGAGGAATGGTGGGACCTGTCAAGCTTGATGCTCTGGCAGTTGGAGCACCAGATAGGATAGCCATTCTTATCACTCATGAAATACTTGGGTGGATCAATGGCTTGGTAGTCCTTTCTCCCATCCTTGATTAGTCTGTACAGCGGTACATAGGGCTGGAACCCTGGGCCAACTACTATCACCTCAATCCAGATGAAATAAATAAAGAAGACCCAGATTACCTCTCCAACAATCAAACCTATCCCAGTGGCCTTTGAGTGATGTTGATAGACCTCTCTCCAACAGATGTAGTAGCAATAAACCACCGACAAGTACGCCATTCCCAAGGTAATAACGACAGGCGTTGCACGCCGCAGCATCTTAGAGCTGATGCTCCTCACAATGGTTCCCTCCTTCATGCTATGTTCTCTCTTATTCCACTCTAATTGCTTAGTTTCAAATGAGATTCAAAGATTCTGTCAATGTTTATAATGTTCATGTCAAGAGGTTCACGTGACTGCAGATGAAATTAGTGGCATCAATAAAGAAAAAAAAATATCTTCGAACTGGATACAACAGGTCATCAAAGCCACTACAACATGTTATACGTCATTGGTCTTGGTCTTTCCTACGAATCAGACATCACTGTTCGTGGTCTAGAGGCTGTGAGAAAATGTAAGAGAGTCTACTTGGAGGCCTACACCTCTATTTTAATGGCTGCTGATAAAGAATCACTAGAGAAGTTCTACAGTCGTGAAGTTATCTTAGCTGATAGAGAATTGGTTGAAAGTGGTTCTGATCAAATTCTAGAGAATGCTCAAGAAGACGATATTGCCTTCTTAGTGGTTGGTGATCCATTTGGTGCTACCACCCATACTGATCTGATCATTAGAGCTAGAGAACTTGGTATCAAAGTTGAAGCGATTCACAATGCCTCTGTGATGAACGCCGTTGGTGCTTGTGGTCTTCAACTATACCAATTCGGTCAAACCATCTCATTGGTTTTCTTCACTGACAATTGGAGACCAGACAGTTTCTACGACAAGATCCTAGAAAACAGAAAGATTGGTTTACATACACTATGCCTGTTGGATATTAAAGTCAAAGAACAAAGTATTGAAAATATGGCCAGAGGTAGACTGATCTATGAACCACCAAGATACATGGATATTCAAACGGCAGCTTCCCAACTACTGGAAATTGAAGAAAAGAGAGGCGAAAAGTGTTACACCCCAGAAACTCCAGCTGTTGCCATTTCAAGACTTGGTTCTCCAGAACAAAAATTCAAGGCTGCCACTTTGAAAGAACTAACTGAGTACGACTCTGGTGAACCGCTACATTCATTGATCATCTTAGGTAGGCAAGTCCACGACCTAGAATTGGAATACTTGTATGAATACGTTGATGATAAAGAAGCTTTCAAGCAAGCTGTGGTTAACGACCAAGAATTCTTCAAACCACCACCTTACGTCCCACCTGAAGAAGATGAATTCAGCGATTAGAATAATAAATAATGTTTCATATCATTTAATATAGAAGAAAGCATGACTAAGTCTGTGAAGTACTATCTGTAGATTACTCTCTTTGATGTATTCTAAACTAGATGTCTTTCAGCTCAATGTTGCTATCTGAGAGCGGGCTTTGTAAGGTTTGCTGCTGTTCATCTTCAGGTAAATGTGGGTCTTCATTTATACCCCTCAAACGTTAGGAGTATGTATCTAGATCAAAGAACTTTCAGAGCAAACTAAAGGTGATCTATGTGTAAATCGGAATCAAAAATGCCTTCTCTCTTTGAAGGCTTGTGGTGAAGAAAAGTAGCGTCAATAACCCATTGACCCCAGTGAGTAACAGAAGAAGCCACTTCTTCGTGGAGTTTGTAATCACAAACGTCACCCCTGGAATGATTGAACCTACTGGTACAATTGTCTATGAGTAAAGCTGGTATTGAAATGAATGTATACTTTCCAGTGTCAATGAGTGTCAACGAACTAATGACAACCCTAAGCTTTGAGCTCTTTATGAATCCAAGTGCAGATCAACGCACGGTATGCAAACTAACAGCATCAGGCTGGGTGTTATCTGTGTTGCTCTCTGGATCACTCAGCTTGATCTCTGTTGGTTTATAATATATTACGTAGAAGGCGGAGCCAATGATAATCACTATTCCCAGCCAACTCCAGATATTGGGCAAATGGTTCCAAACGACAACTTCCCAAAAGATAGCATAGATCATTTGTGTGTAAAGCATGGCACTGGCTCTACAGGCCTTTTCTCTCTGGATACCCTCTGTCAACAGAAATTGCATGAAAAACCCACTCACACCTAGTGTGATGAACAGGAACCACTGACGTTGAGTATGTGGAATTTGGAATGATAGACCTGGGATCACAATAATACCAGCTAGTGAAATCGCACAGCATGACATAGCGAAGTACATCACAGTGACCAAGGAATGAACCCTCTTACCAATCTTTCTAATCACGATGTAGACCCCAGAGGCGCCCATGACACCGCACAGGCCAACCGTCGTGGCTAATAGCCTTTCTTCTGGATTAGATGTTTCCACAGACTTATTGACATTGCTCGTCGATCCACCGAATAAGAAACTTGGTCTAGCAATCAGCAAAACACCAATGGGCGACACCAGGGCACCACCAGCCTCAATCAAAGTCCATCTTTCCTTCAAGATCACCCATGCTAAGAACCCAGTAACTGATGGAACCAAAAACGTGATCACAACAGCGTCAGATACTGATAGGTACATCAATGAATAATACATCCCAAAGACGCCAACGAACCCAACAATCCCTCTGGCTACGAGAAGCCATCTCAACTCCCTTGGCCCAAAGATCTCATCTTCTTTTCTAACATACTTCAAATATGCATAACACCCAGACAATGTGATTCCCATTCTAACAAACAGGATTTGAAGAGGATGAATAGGCACTTCAAACATCGGATCGGTCTCTAGCAACTTTGTGGAAACAACCATCAACGAATTGAAAAATTGGGATATTACGACGAATACAAGTCCAATATTTGGTAAGATCTTCTGCATCCAGAACACGGGAACTGAAGATTTGAACCTCGCAATGATGGAGGGTATCTGCCCCAGTTTTTGGAGAAGGCCGTTACCGGTGTATGTGTTATATTCAGAACCCAGGTCAAAGGAGTCATCGTCATTCGCACTGCCTTCGTTGTCCAAGAAAGGTCTATCAACAGAGCTCATTTTTGTATGATCTCTTCTTCTCTATCAACCCTGCAATGTGATACTTCTTGATGACGAAGAAGAGGAAAAAAATTCAGGGAGATTGCTGACTAAGCACACGTTTTCGCGCAAGCGATAAGATAAGCCACATTTATTCTTGGCTTATTTATTACTGTAGGGAGAAGGACAGAAACTACTATGGCAAGAATTTGGATATAACGTATGATCATTAGCCTTATTTCCAACATTCCATGTTTTTCTTCCTTGTTTTTGGCTATTTTCCCACAGTTTAGCTTTCTCAGGACTTATCTACTGTCACCTTTCAACTCTCTGTTAATCATATAGGAAAAGAAAGTAACTGTGGCAATCCCTTTCGTGGTGCTTCTCTTCAGTCCTTTTCTAGCAACGATACCGTCATGGGCATTCAATACATTGACATACACTGGGAATTTGTACCAATCAAGCTCATTTAGGTTTTTAACAATTGTTAATCTATCTTCATTCAAAGGTAGCTTCTCAGTCCTGTCAAAAATCTCATTCTTCAAAGTTGGATTCTTGAATAGCTTGTCAGCATTCTCATATAAGTTATCAAATACTTCTTCAAGGTCATCCGTTTCTTCTTCTGGATATGGGTCTGGGTCGTCTGGTGGAAGATCTCTAGCAGATTCCGTGTTGGTATCATATTGGCCCAGGTTTATGACATTCTCAAGGGCCTCACCAGTGAACTCATCCAGTCGTTCATGTAAACTAACACCGTCATTGTCATCGTAGTCACTCTCAGCTGGGTCTTGTTTATCATCTACGCCACAATGAATGATCTTTTCTTTCAAATCGTTAATTTGTTTCGGTCTTTTGAAAGTCTTGACAATGAAGTAACTGGCAATGGAGCCTAGAGTACTGGCAGTGAAGATGGTGGGGATCCAAATGGGTAGTATAATGGATACTATAACAACGATACCCAGATACCTTAACTTCTTAGCCCATGTTGGCTTTTGTCTAAGGTGACCTTCAGGTAAGAAAGTGGAATCATTGACATTAACAATCTTTGGCTTGACATTAACACCTTTGATTGAATAAGTGGGGATGATTTTCTCTTTAAAATCGAACGAAAGCTCTAGAACCTCCCAATATTCATCAAATGGGTTTTTATCAGTGATAAAGGCGGTGTAAAAGTTCACAGTTCTGTCATGACGAACATTAGCAAACAAGAACCTCTTTTTGAACTTCCTTAATCCGTTGATATAAACTCCTTCGGTCAATTGAACCAAAATTCTGTTTTCATCTTTAACAAACAATTCACTACCTACAAGACCCAAGATATTCGAGCCTAGGAAGTTCACTATCCCAAATCTCTTCTTGAAAAACCACGTACCGACATGTGGAGTGGCAAAAGTGGCGAAATAGCATGGTTCAATGTAGTCAAAGATGCCTAGCTCTTCTAGCTCACCAATAATATAGCGACTCACTAAGCCCCCAAGGGAATAACCAACAAAGCTGATCTTTGTGACAACCAAGTCACAGTCTTCCCCTAATGACTTGATCTCTTCTAAGACTTCCAATAGCATTCTTTGACCAATTATCTGTATCCCATCGTAAGTCTTGAAAAATGAAGATGATTTAGGTCTTAAAATATGGAGCTCTTCTTCTGAGTTTGTGATGGTGGATTTCAACGTGTCTTCAATGGCTTTCAAGTGGCCAGCACCACCCCATAGACTGAGCAAAGTCAATACGGATCCCCAGTGAAAAACGTAGGCAAAAAGGCCCTGTGGAAGGGATACTCACCCGTGAACAAGGACGAACAAGTGTGCTTTCACCATTGAGCAGTCTGTGGAGCAGTCTAAAATTCCAGCTTTTTTCCTACTTTTGCGATGTTTTCCTTGTTGATTGTAGATTTTTCCACGGTTCAAAATTGTGTCAAAGAGGGAAAAGAGTCCGAGTGTTCCCGGTTAAATACACCTGACATATAAAGAGATTTGTGCTTTTATAGACTATTTATCCTTCCGGTAATGTACTTGGTCATTAGCTCGCTCAGATCTTAATACTCCTCTTATTCTGCCAAAACCTTCAAGTTCTTGAAATCAACATTGATCTTCTGGCAAAAGTGTTTATTTTGTGACAAATCCAATAGTTTCATACTAGTATTAACCCTTCAGTTCTCCAATTTTGAAACAGTCTTTAGAGAATTACACTTATTGATGACAAAGGTTTCTAGCTTGTCAAAGTGTTTAAAATGGAAGTCAACGATGATGTTGTCACCATAAATCTTCAACACTTTCAAATTGGTGAGTTTATCCAAGACGAAAGGATCAACTTTGTTGACAATCTCCAGGTGGGTAAGCGTTCCGCTTGGCAATTCAGCAATGAGAGTATGCTAACCTTCCAACACTGACGTTGTCGTTCAAAATGATCTCTTTCAACTGTTCACTGAAATTAAACACACTTTGAGGAAACGAATAGCTCCCAACCGTCAACCCTTCCAGTTTCTCAAAATAGCATCTTGCGTTACTCAATAGTATCAAGTCATCAAGCCCATTGATCTTGGTGACATTTGCGAAAAAGAATTCAGTGTATTTGGAATTGCATTCGGGCAATAGACTTCGAAGAAGAAAACTTCCCATTGTAGTTATCGTCACTGTATGACAGATTTCTTTTTCTTGGAGTCTGTAAAGCAGTATTTTCAACATCCTAATACTACGTGACCGAGCTCCATCACTGTTTCGATCATTAGCGATCTTGAATATGAAATAGTGGTACTTTTTGGTTAACAACTCTAACGAATCCAATGACACATGATGGATGTTCACATAGTCGAGTCCAAACATCTGACCATCATCAACACCCTCATCGTCACCAGTGGCCACAATCAATGATCTCAAGAGATCACGAGTGGATCTTGATGTCTCGAAGAGAGGTTTGAAACAGTAGAAATTGTCATAAGTCTTGAATATCTCTAGTAGTATCTCTGTCGGGAGGTCTAATAGTGAAGCTCTTAGGCCTTCTGATCTTATAATCATGTTTCTGGAGCGTCAAAATCACAGTGAAGGCGTATGCCTAATGAATGTGAATGGTGATAACAGTAGCAAACAGCTTCAATGGACAAACTAATAGACATAACCAAATTGAAGCTTCTTTATTTGGCCAAGAGCTTGGTTTATGTGATCACGTGATCAGCTTACCTAATACAAATTTTCAAGGACTAATTTATGTTTGGTAGAGGCCACACCGAAAAAATTCAGAGATGGCCTAAAGCAGAAGGAAGCAGAGACTAAAACAGTTGGAAAAGACACAGTAAATC
>JAKTWU010000296.1:0-32253 GCA_030582435.1 Taiozyma onychis
CCCCTGGGAAAGGGGGTCTACGTATGAACAGTCTAATACCACTAACGCGTTCAAAGGGTAGATTCACTTTCTTCAAAGATCCAGGTCATTTTATTGTTTTCTCTTTCGTGGACTCTGTTCTCTTTGGTGCATTCTTGGTTCGATTGAAGAGTTACTTCTATCAAGGTAATGATCACAGCCACTGTCCGTTTGAATTTTAGGTCTGGCTAGAGCAGTTATGCCAAGCAGATATTAGCCTGATAGGGTTCAGGGCTTAATGAACTTGGAGCAGTAAACGACGTAATCTAGTTCTGGACAGAAGATCGCGATTGGCGGATGTTATGTCACCAATTGGAATTTACTTTTTGATACCGTTGTTCATGACTCCATACCATAGAGTGTTTGAAACCTTTCCAAGATTCTCAAATCGTTTCATTGCCAGATATCCGTCATCTTTAAAGATTAAGAATTGTACATGGAGAAGCAAATTTTGACGAGATGACCTCATCCTAACAGTCAATTAACCTAGCCTCAAAGGTTAAAACTCATAAGACTCAGCGCTCTTTGCCTCGCTTTTAGTGGTATTGGCATCAGTGGAGATTTCACGGTGAATCGTCTTTTGCAACCACTGGACAGTGAATGGATGAATTGTTCGATACTAGCGATCTCATTCCGCACTTTCAGAGTCAAGGCGACACATATAGTTATCGATGGATGATTGACGATGGCTTTTCCAATATCGGGCTACATAATGACTACAACCGATAGGACACCATGGATATGCAATATGACTATTCATTTCTCTATCTGTTTTCCTTCAGTTTCTTCAAATGCTTCTTAAACACATCACCACCTTCAATATCATTGATGTTTCTCTTGATAACATTATTCCCCTGCGTGATGTCTTCATTGATAACATCTTTACCTAGCATTACAGTCTGTTTATAACTTTTCAATCTCAGTCTACCATTCAATAAAACTTTCCCAGCCTTGTCCTGTACTAGGTTCTCATCTGACTGTTTGAAACCTAATAGTGTAAAGATATTGAAGATGTCATGATACGTGCGTAGTTGCGTAGGTTGAGTAGCACCACTTGAAATAATGATATTTTGATTTCTCGAGGCACGTAGCACGTTTAAAGTGTTGTTAATGAACTGTGATCTACCATCAGATAAGTAGTTAGCATAAGTAACTTCAAATTTGACGCCTCTTTTAACAGCAGCGCCAATGGTCTTGTGTTTTAAAAAAGTGGGTAATCTCTGGTCATAGTTGAAAGTAATGATATCGATATCCAAATTGTTACAAGCCAGCAATAGACCCTTTTCTGAAATGGGTAGCGCAGCAACGATATCAAAAGCATTTTGTAACTTGGCAATGGATTGACCTTGGGATGGCTCGTCTATAATGATAGTGACACGGGTATAAAGCTTCAGTCTCCCCGCAAACTCTTTGAAGTTGGAAATATCAATTGGATTGATCACAGTTGCGACACGATCACTGTGATTCAGTGTGAAGTTTAAAGCGACATGTGTGTATCCAAGTTCTTCAAGTGTTATCAGTGTATTCTTCAAAGAGGTGATTTGCTGGGGAGTTGGTGGTGTGGCGTAGTTCTTCTGTGGCCAATGGACATTCAGGTCGATGATCATCTTGGTCCTCCTCTGGATTATCTGTGCTGAATGTGGTAAAAGCGATGTCTTTTGGTTGTTACAAGAAATTGAGATTTTTTTTCAGAGATGTCTGCCAAAGGCATCGGGTGTATCCGAAAACAGTAATATACCGTATTAGGGACATTCCATAGGTTCTTAATCAGTTTATACGTTAAAATCACGGAAAACCACACCAAATCAGTATCAAAGGATTTTTTTTATCAGACTTGCTTTCTTTCTGGACTCAGTCTTTTCAATAGTCCACAGTGTGTTGTTCATTCTACCAGAGAAACTACACGTTGGTACCAAACTTCTCTACTTTACGACTTTTTACGCGTTATTTGAGAGACACGGAAAAAACACAGTCAAAAGGCCATCGCCAACAAGTAACAATCCAACTCTTCATCTGCACCTTGCACAAAGCTGCTCCATAGAGGTCATAGTTGGATGCTGCTACGTAAGTTATTAAGACATCAACTCAAGCATCTCAAAAAGCCAATTACCATCTCCACGCATTCTTTGTTAAGACACCCACAACCGTATACATTGAAGTCATCAGTATCTGTACCGGTGAGAACAATGGCTGGTCAACGTGATATCTTTTCCATGCTTGGGAAGAAGCGTGACAGGAAGGAGGAAGAATCAACGGGAAATCGCGAGAAGAAGTCATCGCCTAAGAAAGTGAAATCTAGATCCCCTTCACCGGTCAGAAAGAGGGCCAAGGTTGACCAAAGTGAGGATGAAGTTATCACTGAAACAACATCTGCTAAGTTTTCTAGATCTCCAAACTCAAAGAAGGAGTCAGTTGAAGGAAAAGTTGACCCTGTTGTCACTGCTAAAGTTGAAGAGTCTCTTGAGAAATCAATTGAGAGTGATGATGAAGATATTGTGAAAACGAAGAAGAGAAGAGCAATCGTGGAGTCAGATTCAGAGTCTGACCTCCAGGCAGAGGCTGTTCAAGGCCCCGAAATCAGAGAGACCAACGCGGAAGATGAACTAGCGTTTGACTCTGATACTGAGAAGAAAGACCTTGCTGATGCTAAGAAGATCCTAAACTTGACCAAGATTGAAACTGTCGAATTCAATACAAAGTTAAACACAGATCAACCAATTCCATACGCAGCTGTCGTTGAAGTGTTTGAAAAGATTGAGCAAACTTCCAAGAGATTAGAAATCATCCAATATACCTCGGAATTCTTCCTAAAAGTCTTACGAGCCAACCCAAAGCAATTGATTCCGATCACATACTTGTTCATCAACAGACTTGGTCCGGATTATGAAGGGTTAGAACTTGGCCTTGGTGAGACCATATTGATCAAAACAATCAGTGAGTCCACAGGTAAGAACACGAAGTTCATCAAGGAAAAGTATAGAGAAACTGGTGATCTAGGTATCATTGCTCTCCAAGCTAGAAATGTTCAGCCAACAATGTTTAAGCCAAAGGCTCTAACTGTCGATGTCGTGTTCAATAACTTGAAGGAAATTGCTACCACCACTGGTAATAACTCTCAGCAAAAGAAAATCAACATTATCAAGAGAATGCTCACAGCTTCACAAGGCTTGGAAGCCAAATTTTTGATCAGATCATTGGAGTCAAAGCTGAGAATTGGTCTGGCTGAGAAAACTGTCTTGATATCACTTGCAAAGGCATTATTGTCGTATGAAATCCTTGGTCAGGATGGTAAAAATTCAAAGAGATTGAACCCAGATACATTTGTCAAGGCAGAAGAAAAAATCAGAGACGCATTCTGTCAAGTTCCAAACTATGAGATGCTGATTAACAATGCTATCGAGCATGGTGTGCTGAACTTGGACAAACACTGTACTTTGAAGCCAGGTATTCCATTGAAACCTATGCTTGCCAAACCAACCAAGGCCATCACTGAAGTGCTGGATAAGTTTGAGGGTCAAGAATTCACATGCGAGTATAAATACGATGGTGAAAGAGCCCAAGTGCATTTATTGACAAATGGTGAAATCAAAGTGTTTTCGAGAAATTCTGAAGATATGTCCCAGAGATACCCAGATATCATTGAAGGTGTTAAAGGGTTCTTGAAAGATGAGAAGGAAACCAAGTCTTTGATTTTGGATTGTGAAGCCGTTGCATGGAGCAGAGAAGAGAATAGGATTTTACCCTTCCAGGTATTGACCACAAGAAAGAGAAAAGATGTGAATTCAGATGATATCAAAGTGCGTGTCTGTCTTTTCGCTTTCGATATATTATGCTACAACGATGAACCATTAATCCACAAATCATTGAGAGAAAGAAGGGATAAACTTTACGAAGTGCTAAAACCTATCCCTGGTTCATTTCAATTCGCCACCTCGAAAGTCACAACTGATACAGAGGAACTACAACAATTTTTAGACGAGTCCATCAAGGATTCCTGTGAGGGGTTGATGGTTAAGCAACTCGACCATGATCCATATAGACCGTCACAAAGATCCAACTCTTGGTTGAAGCTAAAGAAGGATTACTTGGCAGGTGTTGGTGATTCATTGGATCTTGTCGTCGTTGGTGCCTATTATGGCCGTGGTAAGAGAACCGGTACCTATGGTGGGTTCCTATTAGCTTCATACAACCCAGACTCTGGTGAATACGAAATTTGTTGTAAGATTGGTACTGGTTTCAGTGATGAGATGTTGAAACAGCTCTATGAAAGACTACAAAAGACAGAGATCGACTCTGCCAAGTCATACTATGTATTTGACAGCAGTGCTGAGCCTGATGTCTGGTTCGAACCAACTACGCTGTTTGAAGTTCTAACTGCTGATCTGTCCTTATCTCCAGTTTACAAAGCTGGTGAAAGTATCTTGGGTAAAGGTGTTTCATTGAGATTTCCAAGATTTATCAGGCTCAGAGACGATAAGGGAGTCGAGGATGCCACTTCGAGTGACCAAGTCGTGGAGTTTTATGAGAGACAAGCACAATAAAACTAATGTTTTAAATGAAACGGTAAGTTTGTAATAATAACGACAAAATGGGCGTAGGCTAATGTAAGTTTCCTTCTTTCACACAGTTTTTGCCCGGTTCTTTAAGCTTTCCAGAGCCAAAAAAAAACATCATAAACAGATCAAGCCAGTTCGGGCAAAACTTGATGCAATCCTGAGTAGCATCGATTAAAGTCACAATTTACAGTTGGCTATCAACTGAGTGTCTTGTTTGAACCACCTTTTTAGGCAAACTTCCATAGTGTGTCCCGATCAAAGTTTCACTAAATCGAAACGGCGAGCAAAGTGCTGGGACACCAACTAAATAATCTACAAGATAACCTTGCCGATCTCCCTACTTTGGTGAATCGTGATGTCACAGCTCGAGAACATTCTTTCCTCGCCGGAAAAGAGCTCTGCTACGGAACCACAAGTTCAAAAATCACCAGTTGATGCCAAACAGATAAACTACACCACTGTTTACGAGAAGCTCAAAAGAGAGTATGACACCAAACTAAAAGAATCAGAAAAGCTTCATGTGGAATATGTCGACCTAAGGAACACTACACAGTCTCTAGAATACAGGATTGGTCAATTGCTCGATATATTGGGCGTACTGTCGGATATTTTTGAGAAAGACAAGATTAAGCTAATAGATCAAGATTCACAGAAGACTAAACAGAGATTACAAACCCTGATAGAAGATCATCCTGACTTGAATGAGAGTCTCGGTGCTCTAGTACAAGGCAACTTAGGGGAATTAAAGACCCTAATCTCAAAGAAAACCCCAAAGAAAGATGATGTGCTGCTATTAGAGGATAGAGAGTCATTTGACGATGAATCCAAAGCAACATTAAACCAATTCTTGGAGAAATTAAGCACAGAGATATTTAAGAAGAGATCGATTGAATCTGATGAAAATGAGCCGAGTCACAAGAAGCAAAAAGTCACTTATGATTAGCTCCCGATTACATGATTAGATGAAATGAATTTTCTAAGTAGTCAATATCATTCAAGTTAGCAAACCTTTGATCTAAGCAAAATATCACGGAGCACCGCCTTTGTTAGCTCTATCTTCTCTTTCTGCATTCTCCACCATGGACAAGAAATAATCAATGAACTCCATGATATTCTGGGCGACCCATTGACCAGCTTTTTTCTTGTTGGTGGCACTGGCCCTGGCAACTGGTCTCCCTTGTAACAAACAAGTCACCTGCACTTCTGAGTTGCTGACTTTAGCTGTCTTATATTCAGCAGGAGATAGCTTTTTAGATATCAAATATGAGTTCAACTTCTCCTTGGATGAATTGTCAATAACGTTTTCATCAACTGGATCAGAAAATTTGTAAACACTGGGATCAACAGGTTCATGAGGATCATTCAACCCTGATTCCTTTAATAGTGTTGCTCCTCTTGTTGGAGCTGTTGAAACTTGGGTCAAAGTAACAGGCTGTCCATACTGTTGTTGGACCACTTGCTGAACAGTTGGATAGCCACTTCTTTGAGAGCTACCACCGTATCCGTTGTGTGATTGACCAGCATAACCATATTGGGAGTTGTAAGTCTGTGATTGATGTTGAGATGGAGCACTAGTAGAGGTAGAGGCAGCAGAAGCTGTTTCAGCTTTTGTTGAGCCATTGTTAGTATATGAAGCATTTTTGGCACCAAAGCCCGATTCTGATTCTACTTTTGCACTTGCCTTCTCCTCCTTAGGCCAGCCTGGCGCGATAGCCAAGATATCTTTGTTATAAAGCACATAACTAGCAGCCTTCTGTTCAGCCGTCACTAATGAAGCATCACTTGCCGTCCCAAGCACCTTTGAGAAATACCGGTATTGTACAATGTAGATAGGCTTCTCTTCATGCTTGCTGATGAATAGAGTCTTGCAAGTTGACTCAGGTAGAGTCTTGGTCAATTTGGCACAAGCGTCCTCAGCAAGCTGTAATGAACTATCGAATTGTATCAATAGCGGCTCCAATAAGATCGTTAACCACTCTTTAGCCTCCTCTCGTTGAGCAGATTTTATTAGACAGCCTATAAAGGTATGGAAGTTATCGTGGTATAGGATTCTATAATCATCTGCGGCTTGTAAGACATATAGATTATTCCAGTGTTTGGTCAATCTGTTATCTTCGGCATGAATTGTCAACTCTTCAATCTCTCTATCGTAGAAACGCTCAGCTAGAATCTCGCTCACAATTGCATCATATTGACGTCTTCCAACAGAGATATAGTTAGCCAGGTTGTCTTTATCTTTGAATTGTTCCTTGATGTGAGAATTGGAAATGATAGGTGGCTCTGCATAGTAGTTTCGTGATTCATCGAAGGTTTTTTGGATGATTGGATCTTCTTCGATCTGAAAAGGGTTCCTTTGGCCGACAGAAAGAATGTTCTTGAATATAGGTAGCGCATCCAAGTCGTACAACTGTTTCAACTCGAGAACCTTGGAAACGTAAGGATTCTGGAGAGCATTTAGCAGTTTGTTGTCCAGACAGCGTCTTTTGAATTCGTCGACTTGGAACTTTGAGGGATAGTTCACAATAGCACCGACAGCATCAACTAAAGAGTTACCAACAAAACTCATGCTCGCAATGTCATCTGTGGAGAAAGACTCATCAATAGCATCAACGCGCCTCTTCTCAATTGTGCTCAAGAATTCAGAGATTTCAACCTCCGTGAGTGCCCTCTTGTCGCCAATATTTCTGTCTATTGACATTTTGTGTCAGTTTGGTTTCAGACTGAGCGGCAAATTGAATACTGAGAATTGGACGCTGAGTGACCTTTGGCGTGAAGTCTTTCAATGTTTGGCAGTTCTTTTTGTACGCAGCTTCTGCCTGATGACCCCCAATTGTTGGCGCTGGAGTCTTCTGTTTATCTGTGTTGAAGTTGTGTCTGAGGTTAAGTTCGCAGTTTTCATTTACGATTTTTTCGATTAGTGCATTATTAAGATCAAGAGACCGGATGTCAATACACGGCTATATACCAGATGTGTAACATTAGTCATTAGCTCATTATATTAGCAATTAGCGAGTTGTTTGCCCTATTGATTAGCAATTTATTATTTCTATTGTTATTCTTTTTGTGTCCTAGTTTTCAAGACGCAGCTGTGAAGTTCCGGTATCTTCAACTAATCTATCCTCTTTTTTGACATGTTCAATCTTGTTATGGTAAAGGTCGATCAATGCATCAAGAACTAATAGCAATATGATATAGACAGCCTTTAGCACTCTAAGTGGGATAAATGATACTATTCTCCAGAAAAAGCGTTGTAGCATGAACGGGATATTGAAGACGTAGCCGAATATTGGTCTTGAACCGCTCATATCAAAGATCGTATCACTATCAAGCTCTTGAATATGCTGGACGACAGCATCATCCAAATCATTCTGCCATAGAATTTCACTACTGTTGATTGAAAGACTTGGAAAGAAATTCCATATGGTGTTGATCTTGAGCTTTTTCAATGGATTTGAAGCTTGCTTAGAGTACACCTCCACTGGGTAAGAAGGTGAGCACTTATTTGGGGTTAGATAGGATGGTTCCTTAGAAGGGAGAGGTATACCGTGAAGAGATGACTTTTTCTCAGGATTTGGATGGAATTCCGCTTGAGGTTGCTCTGTTGGAGTACATTGAATGAGCATAAGTCTGCTTTCAACCTCATCGGTAGTGGCGTTAATCTTCTGATTCATCTCATTGATCTCTTTCTCTAAGATCTTGAAGTGTTTTGTTGATAGAAAGCCAAGATCGTTTTCAATAGAGAACTTGTTCTTCTGATAGAACACTTCAAATCGACTAGAGATATTGTCAATCTTCTTCTCAAGGCCAATTATTCTCTCGTTTAGCTCTTGTACATGGTCAAACAAGGGTGCATTACTGAGATGAACCTCCTCCGAAACAGCTTGTTCGCTAACGACCTTCTCAGCTTCAGCTTCCAGAGAGGCAGTAGCCAGTTGAACATGCTCACTCAGCTGGATTATCAAACGAATCAAACCAAAGCAAATAAAGATGCCAATGTTCAAATCAGAAAAGACTAGACTCTTCTCACCATTTTCTCCAAACCCTTGTTCGTATGTTAGGATGTAGTCTCTCGAGAACAATAAGATCCAACCGCAAATAAATGGAGCGGTGAAACAAAATAGAAGAGCAACAAGCTTATGAAACTTCAAGAATCTTAGATTTTCCATCGTGTCTTTGAGAGCAGGGTTGTCTGTACTTTTGGAGTATTCATGTTGGCTAATGATGGATATCAGCTTTCTCTTGACATCTCTGATTTGCGAGTACCACTTCCACGGCCAATCAAGTAAGAACTTTAGCACCCAGCATATCAACAAGATAGAGAACGTATCGATGACAATAATGGATGGATGTGTCTTCTGATCACCGATTTGAAACTCACCAAACCTGATCACATCGGGAAAGAACATCTTCAACACCGAAGGAATGAATATGATGAGAATAGGAAGCAACTTAACAATCATCTTGTAGTGTTTCTTCACATTGACACTGAAAGCGACTTTTTCTGAGTCAAGAAAGGTAACCGCCGTGGAGGAACTAGCGTGGGAGTTGGCTCTTGGTCTTGGGCTTGGAAAATCCGTGAAATCTTGTGCTGAAAAGAACGAAGTATCGGCGACGTCGTCTGCATTGATACCTCTCCTGGTACCATTCGTGAAAGAATGTCTTTCTGAGTGCAGCATCATGCCCAGCTGACAGCAGTATTTCTCTTCTGGCCCAAAACAGGAATCTGGATCGTTGAAAGGGACCCGCCTCGTTCCTTATTTTTTTATGTGTCAAATCTCTCCACAATAAAAGATATCAGATCTGGTAAGGGGCACGTACATATAATTCTAGGTGGTCTTGACAGCAAGGCTATCACTAGTGACACATAATGTATATTCCTCACAATCATTAGACAAAGTATGTTAACCTTGGGAGAACCAAACATCATTTACAATTTCAACCATAGTTGGTCTCTTATTGATATCTCTGTTCAAGATTTTTTTGATCAAGTTAATGCAACCTTCACTAGTAACAAATGGAACACGTAATTCACCTTCCATAATTTCGTCAACATTGTAGAATGGATTCTCCTTGTAAACCAGCGTATACATCAAGATACCCAATGACCAAACATCTTGTGGTTTACCTTCATATGGCTGACCATTCAACACTTCTGGGGCAGCATAATCTAGGGTCCCTACGAAGACATCAAATGGACCTTGTCTGGTATAGGCAGCCGAGCCGAAATCAATCAACTTGATGACACCTTTGGAATCAATAATCAAGTTCTCATCTTTGATGTCCCTGTGGACAACACCATTGTTATGCAAGTGATTCAACGCACTGTTACACTGTTTCATAATTGATTTGCATTCTTTCTCACTCATGGATTTCTTCAATTCAATCATGTCAAATAAATCGATCCCCGGAGATGGGAACCCATGCTGTGGAGTTTCAATATAGTAATAGTCATCATCTTCGAAAAAGTCAATTAATCTCATGATGTTTGGATGTGGATTGCTGTTTAAAGTGGCCATGATTTGGATTTCTGAGGGAATTGTGCCTAATTTTCTATCACGGACCCAAGTATCAACCAAAATTCTTTCTTTTATAATCAATTTGATCACAATCCTGTACTTTGGATCCTTCTTGTTCCCTGCAAGTACAACTTTACCATAGGCACCTTGACCCATTTTCTTCAATACTGTGAACTCTTTGAATGATTTTTCACGTCTTTTTAACCCAATAGTCTTTGGATAGTATGAGGATGTTGATTTCTGTCTTTGGATAGTTTCATTCTCAATCTTCAATAGCATAGCCTCATCCATAGTAGAGTCCAGCATCTTGTAAATGTCCAAATTAACTTGGTCATGCTTCTTGCTTGTCTTTGGTTGTTCTTCAGTTTTTAAATTCCTGACATCCGTAGCACTTGATCTCTGTGAGACTGAGTCTGAGGCTGTCGATACACTCGTTGATGATGAATTGGTGTGGGAACCGGATCTGACACTAGATGATCTGCTCACCGATTGAATCTCACTTTCGTTCAAAATCGACAATTGAGATGGTAGCTCTCTTTCATCATCAAAATCATTCACATCAGATGAAGACATGTTCTTGCTCTCATGGTATTCATTGTTGCTGTCAAAAGTCACACGTTGCTTCTTGGATTCCAGCTTATTACCATAGACAGATCTTGAATGAGTAATCCACAATACCAACGTTTCAACAGATGAGCATCTCAATTGGACATCGACTTTAATCTTGGACCCATCGGCATGTAGACCATCTAAACCAATGGAATTCAAGAAGGCCTCATCAGTACCGTTATTCACAAATGCATCTATCTGTCTAAAGAAATGCTCAGGTAGAACTAAACCAGGTACAATCTTCAAGTTTTGAAAGTTCTTCTTGACAAATTCAACGATCTTGACAAAGTTTGGGACAATCTTGGTGATAGATTCATTCACTAGCTGAGGTTCATTGAAGCCAAACAAATTCTTTGAAATAGATTGGTTGAATGATAATAGTCTGTAGTCTGCGGATGAGATAATAAAGACACCAGCTATGTATGGCATTGAGTGAATTTTCAATTTCACCTTTGATTCGTTTTCATCAATAACCTTGGATGTGACAGCGCAAGGGATGCTGATCCCGGATTTCTTCAAAGTGAAATACCTTTGCTCATTGATCGCTTGGGAATCCAGGATCGTCAATGGGACATTAGCGTTTTCATACTTCTCTCTATTCTTGCCAATTGCATCTTGAACATGAGGTAGAAGCTGAACTAGACTTTCACTCTTGTTGTCATCAAATAATGAACCACCTGAGACTTTTCTGTGTGACTCGATCTTTTTATCATCTAAGTTGACCACTAGGTCGATAGAGTCACATGGAACTTGATCAAACATACAAATGATCAAATTACCTTTCTTCTTGGCCCAAAGGGAGGCCCATGTTAGCTTGTTACCAGGTTTAGCAATGGCAATAATTTCACCTGAGAAGATCATTTCAACTTTACTCAATGAACTGGTAATCAATCTATTGAGGACAAAGTCTCTTGAGTCAGGGCTGATCAAGTCCAATAATGTCAATCTTCTCAACGAATTTCTTGAGACACCGAATATTAAACAAGCCAAATCATTGGCAGCTTTCAGACTCCATGGATCACACAGTTCACACGTAAATACTGCTTGTGGTGATGTGTTCTTCTGGGACACAGGATGGAAAAGGCTCTTTGGCTTACTGTTACCACCGTTAGAAAAAGGTGAAGCGTTGTTCAAAGATGATAATGTTGGTGAGTTCAAGGCCTTGTTGTTTAATGATGATAATGCTAAAGAAGATGCCCCTCTATCCATATTAATAATTGGCGTTTGAACAATGGATTCATAGAATGGTGTCGCCAATGCATGAAGAAGCTTAATTCTTAACTGTGATTCAGACTCTGCACTTTGATCTTTGAATGAAGACAAGGACAAATTATGTAAGTTCTCGGCTAGTTTCTTCTTTTCAGGGACATTGTTAAGTTCATCTTCTTTCAAAAGACTGATCAATTTTTTGACGCCCAAACTATTGGATTTCATCATCTCTGGCCTCTTGGTAGAATGATCATCATCTTGTGGTTTCAAATGTGGAGAAGCTGGCATGGAGGCATTTCTTGAGGCTGGTTGTGAGGGTGCATTGAATAATGCCGATAATGCTGCGCTTGAAGCGTTGGAACTGATGTTTATTTTTGGATGCTGATGAGACGTTGGTGATGCAATCCCAGGCGATAGCAGTTGTTCGTCAAGCCTCGTCTTCCCATTTTCGTTGTGTATCTGCTGGATGAAACTCTCAAAGTCAATATTCAGTGGAGTTGTATTGTTGAAACCACCTTGCGACTCTCTTTGTCCTTCAGACATAAGCTCTGGTCTGTCTAACAGAATTTCAAGAGATCTCTTTAGGACGGATAACCTGACAGCCAAGGAGTTTGGAGATAAATGGGCATATGAATAAGCATGCGTGGACTCCTTTGGAAACTTTAGTATCTCATCCACGTTCAAAGACAGTTTGGAGATGCCACCGCCGGTCATGGCTTTCTTTTGAGATTTGGATCGGGTGATAGGACCATCGATTCGGCGTGGAGGACTCTGAATGTTCACTGACTGATTCCCGTCTTGCATCTCAGGATTCTGATCTTCATCGTTGTAAATGAAGAATAGTCCTCCTTCTCTCTTCTTCGCAAGTTCCTCGTCATCTGGCTGTATTCTAGATGGCCCCATCTTTGATGATGTTACATTTTCAGAGGTCATTTTGGTGTTGATTTTGAGATCGGTGGTTTCACCTTTAATGGGACAGGCATATGGCATCTCTATATTGCTTCTAAAGCTTTTCGTGAGGGCCTGTAGATGTGCTGTGTAGGATGAATACAGGTTAGACTTAAATGTGTCACCAATATGAGTAGAGGGGCGTGAAAGGACTTAATAATGGATCTGACTCTTTCCAGACTGAACGATAGTCAAAAGAGGTTCCTCTTTGAGTGAATATGTTGGCTGTTGCTCAAGAACCTGTAGAAAGAAGCTCAGATGGTGGATGGAGAGGGGGGCAGCTTTCTTAGTAAGTGAAACTTGAGAGCTGATCGCTGGTGGAAATGGCCTAACTATAATATGAAATGAAGTTCTATGCACCACTAGAAGATGCTTTCCAAAGTGAGTGAGATATGGGTGTTTTCTAAGGGGCCTTTTTGAGATGTTTAGAGCTTCTTGTATATTTTGAGGTTAGGCCTGGCCATGTCTCTTTTTTTTTTTAGCCTTACTACAAGGGTAAAAAAACCCAGACACCTGACACAGTCATTGGAGCTGGGCGAAGGGCTAAGAAGCCAATTAAATGAAATAAGCAGTGCTCAGGGTCCTGGGAAACGCGGAGCTCAGCAAACACAAAAGAAGCTTTAGGCCTCGGTCTCGTTTGTGAAAGGCAAGACACCCTGAGTGATGCTTATAGTAGGAAGATGAGCAGGTGCATCCTGAAACTGGAATATGGGGCAACTGGATGAACTCCAGCGATGGTGCATTAGATACGCCAATAACAGTACAAATTATGGTGAATGTCGATACATAGAAATAGCAGAAATACGAAGGCATCAACACTCTATATACGAACTAGTTCTTACAAGGGTCTCTTTTGATGACGTCATCTCCAACATCCCCATACAACTCGATGATCTGGAGAAGTACTTCAGTTAATATCGGACTTTAATCACGCTTCAAGGCTAGCAAAACCAGGTCTATCATTGATAACGCACATCTGCATCCCTCTTGACTTCTTCTTTACGAAACCTGTGAGGTACAACTTTTGTTGCTACAGTAACGGTTTAAAGTATGTGAGAGGATCGCAAGGTCTAGAAGCACTAAAAACATGTAGAAGTTGTGATAAACAGACATGAGAATCTGCACTTGTAACATAAGCGATCTTCTTTACATTCTAATGTCCATTGTGCAAAATTCATTACCATCGCTTCTGACATATAGACTTTTGTATTCGGGGTTAACCGAACAGTCGAGGAAGTTTCCTCCCACATAACCAGGGTGGCTTCTGTACAAGCATGGTTTACTACAAAAGACTATACATATAGATCAGCAAGCGATGCTCTATAAAGCTGTGGCATACCACTTGGCGATAGCCATTTTCACCGAGGTTCAATTGTGGCGAATTAGGCTCTTTTCCCAGAATGATCCCAGATCTCTGAAAGCTTCGCCATTTTGGTTTCCGCATAAGGAAGTCTACCGAAAGGTGGTCCAATTCCCTACTATTTAGCATCTGATCACACCTAAATGGAACACCCAGAGAAGGATTCTGAGTGTAGGATATTTAAGGGTTTCCCATAGGGTCAGAGTTTGCTTTGAGACCACTAGTCACCATTTTTAGCCAAACCATACATACCCCGCAGCCTAATTGCAGCTTCTTGTTGAAGAATTTAGGGTGAAACCCAGTTTTGTTTTAGAAAAAGCGAGTCCAAAAAGAAGGAAAATTCAAACCTCCAACTTTTGTCAAATTCGACAAGTAAATCCATCATTCGCTCCTAAGCGCCACCCAAAATTGCAAATCAAAGCTAGCGCCCTTTCCCTGCTAAGCACAGCTGTCACGCACATACAAAACACAAGGCTTCAACTTGGCTTAACTGTTTAGATTTGGTGCTGATCTTTTGGGAGTTGTGAGTCGTTTTACGTGGTTATCAAGCACCTCCGTGATCTCCCCGTTTATTGCTATTGATCTAGTCGCTGAACACGTCTGCGATGGATTGGAGAAGTGAGCTCAACAACAATGAGCGTCTGAGATACGTTGGCGTCCTGCTCCAGGCGCTGAAAGAACTGGCGCTTCTGTCTGGTCAGAATACTGCTTCCTTTGATATCAACAAGTTGAAACAGTCTGCTGAAGAATTTGAGAAGTTTTGCTACCAGAATGCTAATAACCGTGTCAGCTATGTTCAATTTTTCAAGCAAAAGATTCTGAGTATCAAGAACTCTATTCAACAGCACAAACTTCAACAACAGCAGAATTTGAACAATGTCAGTCTTCAACAGGGCCAGAACCAACCCAACCCAAACTTGCAAAATCCAGCTCAAATCTTGCAGCAGGCACAGCAAAACATACAACAAACCAGTCTTCAACAACAACAACAGCAGCAGCAGCAGCAACAACAGTTGAATGGTGGTAACAATAATAACTCTAACCAGGCGTTCTTAGCTCAACAAGCTCAGGCCAGACAACAAGCTGCTCAGCAGTTGAGACAACAAACTCAGAGCACAAACCCAAACCAGGGCAATAACAAGAACTTTGTCGGTAATGTCATTAACAACAACAGCAATAGCAGCAACAACGGCAAGGTTCCTGCTACTACCAATTACAACAACCAACTACGACCTCAACAGCAACAGCAACAGCAACAACAACCACAACAAGGAGATAATACACAAAACATGAAGACCATCCCTATTCCTCCTGCACTCCTTTCTAGAATTCCAAACTTGCCACCTAATGTTAACACATGGCAACAGATCTTTGAGTTGGTAACTTCAAGACAGATTGATTCTCAATACATCGCTATCATCAGACAGATATATACCATTCATACCCAACTAGTGCAGAAACAGCAAAAAGTTGCTGGTCAGTCTTCTATCCAGAATCAACAGTTGAATCAGGAACAGACCTTCCAGCAACAACAGCAGCAACAGCAGCAACAGCAACAACAACAACAACAATCACGGATCAATGATAGTACTAGAATCCCTCCTCAACAACAACAGCAAGGCATGAATCTCCAACGAGGTAACCAAACCCAACCACCACCATCACAGAACCAAAGTCAACAGCAACAGACACAAGGGACTACCCAAGGCTTGAAAGACGTGTCTGGTCAGCTACCTCCAATGACACCACAGTTCATTCAACGTTTAACCGAGAATGCTCTGCAGCTAATGGCTAAGCTGCAACAAGAGAAACAACTTCCACCAGAGCTGAATAATGAGCAAAGAAACATGTTTGTCAAAAGATACATTGCCAGGCAACAACAGATTAGAATTGAGGCATTCAGGAATAGTCAGACCAACCAAAATGGTAGCAACTTGAACCAACACAACTTGCAGAGAAGCAATAACTCTCAACAAGGTGTTGGCAATCAGCAGTTTCAGCAAAATCAGCAACAGAATTGGAACAGCGGTGCTAATAACATCAATACCAACAACGTTGGTATGAACTCTGATAACAGCTTGGCTTCTATGCAATTGAATAATAGAAGACAGCAACAGCAAAACTTCATGCAGAACCAGAGTCAACAGAACCAGCCTAATGTTCAAGCACAGTTACAACAGAGAATGAACAATCAACAAAATAACGTTGGTGCTGGTGGTGGTGGTGTTGGTAATGGTGCTAACAATGTTGCTCCGATGAGACCAAATGTCAGTGCTGCCATGAATACCGGCGCTAAGGGTAATGTCTTGATTCCAACTGAACAAGACCGTGTTGAATTAAGAGCTATTCTGAACGAAGTTTCCAAGGTTCCTATCAAGCTGACCAACCTGACAAACTCATTGACTGAGGAACAGAAGCAAATTGTCACGTCGAAGATTCACAGTTTATTGTTGCCACTCTTCAGTTTGATTGAACAATTGGTGCCAACTTTTTACACTTTGACAAAGAATGTTGATGGTACAAAGAAGCTGCTTCACATGAGATTCATGGTGAAGGAAGTCTTGGATGGGTTGAGGAAAAAAGAGTACTATGCCTCTCCAGAGTTGTTGGAAAAAGTCAAGGCTCAATCACAGAAGTATGTTTCATTTGTGAAAGAACAAATAAGCAGAAAGAACAATGCTCCTCACCAGGGTAATGATTTCAATAATAGCAATGCTGCTAGCAACGTTAATGATATTAATCCACAATTGACTCCCCAGCAGTTATTACAACAGAAGCAAGGTCAACAGCTTACACCACAGCAATTGTTACAACAGCAGCAAGCTCAACAACAACAACCACAACAACTGAATACCTACCAAGCCAACCCACAACCATCGCAGTTCCTAAACAACAACTTGAACAATAGTAACAATGATCTGAACTTTGAACTTGCCAACATCAACAACAGTCTAGGCATGATCCAGGGAAGAACCACAACGCCTGAATTAGGTAACTTCAACATTGCAAACAACAGAATTAGTTCATCTCCTATCATCTCCAACAACAATTTTGCCGCCACTCCAAACTTCAATATCTCACCTCAACTTGGTAATGCCCAGTTCAACCAACAAGTTGCACCAAATGTTAATTTGATCAATCATAACCAGAATACGGTATCGAGACAACAAATTCCGCAGCAGCAGCAGCAGCAGCAACTACAACAACAGGCTCAAATTGGTCCACAGAAGAATGGTCTTCAAACTACAAATGCTCAGCCTGCTCCAGCTAAGAAACCACCTGCAAAGAGAAGGAACACTAAAACCACACCTGCAACTAAGAAGACACCAGGTGCATCTACCCCAAGGTCCACTGCTGGAACGGGTGTTACTCCAACATCTTCGGATTCTGCTCCAACACCTGCAACTGCTCTTTCTTCTGCGCCACAGAAACAGGAACAGGCTACTAACCCAGTTCAAGCCCAATTGATGAAGAAGGAACAAGAATTGGTGGTTAAGGAAGAACAAGAGAGAAAGTTGTTCAATGAAAGAAGACTGAAGAGATTGGATTTGTTCCATACCAAGCCTGTTGATTTCTTTGCTGCTTCTTTGGCTAATCTCCTGGAGTTGACTGATGAAGAAAACAAGATATTTAATGAGTCAAAGGTCAAATCTAATGAAGTTCAAAAGTCCCCATTACAAAAAGGTTTAACCCCATCTGCTATCTTACAAACCCCATTGACATTTTCCAATTCAGCCAAGACTCCAAACTCAACATCAAAGACTCTGGTACCAGGTGTTAATGCAACTTACCTATCTCCAAAGCAGTCGCCAGGGAGTAAGAGCGACGGTTCTGCTGCAATCAAATGGACTACAAAAGTAGCGAGAGAGGCCATCACTTCAACCTTTGCTGAACTTGAAGAAATCAAGAAATTGCTATTCATCGATGAATCTGAAAAGTCAACTAGCTCCAACACGATCATTCCAACACCTCCTCCTGAGAACACAAACAAAGACAAATCAGTTCATCGCCCGATCATCGAAGAAGAATCACCAGCATTTAAAAGGATCAAGATTGATGAATGGAACGACTTCTATAACGAAAATGGCATCAAATTGAATTCAGATTTGATGTGGGATTGGGACTACGTTTCCAAGAACTTTGGTAATTGACTAAAGTTTCCACCCGTTTACTATTGATTTGTACAGCTAATATTTTATAATTTAATGATTCCCTTTATTTCTCAGAATGTAGGAACCAACCAATTGGGGCAAATGAGTACCTGAATGTCTCTAAGTCACGTTCAGTAGCGCAACTCTATACCGATTTTCAAGCACTTGACTTGATATTTGATTACTGAAATTTCATTGATGCCTCCTTGTAGTAATCACACTCCACATATCCACGGGGCACTTCATTCCTTGACTTGTTTCGTAAGGCTCCCACATCGAATCAGTTGTTTATTGCCAGATGTTACTTCCCCGGAGATAAAACGCGATGATCAACGTTGACACATAAATTCTGTCAAATTAGAGTGGACACACAAATAGAAAGTTCACTGGTATAGAGGGGATTTATACTCACAGTCAGGAAGGTGATTACGATGATTGTCAGCGTCAACTCTCTGTAAACTGCTCGTCTGTTCACTGACCGGGGGCTTTTCTGGTTTTTTTAGAAGGCAGTCAGGAATGGGAAGCGCGTTCCTCTCTTGCGGACGTTATTTCTCGGTTCACTATCTTGCGTGTGCGAAATAAAAGAAAAGGAAGTCCGAAAATCAAAGATTACCCAAAAGCCATAAACCATAAGCCAGAAGTCACAGACACACTGATCGCCACGGGAATGGACAGCATAGAAACAGAGCTGGCTCAGAGGGCGCTGAGACTACTGGAAAGACACGATAGGAGAGTTCTCGTGGCTCTAGCGGGCTCCCCAGGCTCGGGCAAGAGCACCACCTCCCATAACATCATCTCGAAGATCAATGAAATCGCTGGGAAAGAGATTGCAGTCGTTGTGACACAGGATGGCTTCCACTACTACAGATCCGAACTTGAGAAGTTGCCCAACACAGAAGAGGCTTTCAAAAGACGTGGTGCCCCGTTCACTTTCAACGTAGAACTGTTCTACAGATTGGTACAAACTATACAGAAGACACCAACCATCACTGCCCCAAGTTTTGATCATGCTTTAAAAGATCCAATTGAAAATGCAATCACAATTTTACCACAACACAGAATTGTCATCATCGAAGGTAATTACGTACTCCTGAAAGACCCAGTGTGGAAGGATATCGGTGATTTAACAGATGAGAGATGGGAGATTCAAGTTCCATGGGAGATTGCAAGGGAAAGAATAGCACATCGTCATTTAAAGGCTGGGATAGTGGATACATTGGAGGAAGGTTATGAAAGAACAGACAATAATGATTACAGAAATACAATTTACATTAAGGACAACTCAGTTCCAAGTGATGTTATCATAAAGAGCATAGAAGAGAAACAGGTTTTCAATTGATCTCAATTTAACTTAGGCGTATACAAAAATTGTAGAGATCTCAACAACTACAAAAAGAGGCTCCAGATCCCATGAAGAAAGACTCCCAAGACACAGAGGTACCGTTTCCAAAAGACACATATCTATCATCTTTCATTATCAACACAAGGCAAAATGCGTAACATTTGAAGAAACTAGGAAACTTTTATATAGCTTAGATAACTAACTACTAAATACAACCAATAGGGCCTCATTGGGCCTCATTCACAATCCGAGCCTGTAGCACGTGACCTCTTCACAAATTCCGACCTCACTCTCGCGAAGGGGAATCTTAAATGTAAGGCCAGCGAATTCGGTCGATTTCCTCAGTTTTGGTTTGAAGAAAGGAGCCAAACCCATCAACAGCAGATTACCGATAAGACCAGTCTTGGAAATCAACCAAGTGCTACACGGACGCCACAAAAACCATGCTTCAACTGCAAAGTGACAATCTGCTCATCAGAAAGACATTGACCGAGCTTTTTGAACAGCCTCAATTAGTCGACAGAATCGTCAGTGACTTTGACTATACCACATATCATCTTTCCACACCTGAATCAAAATCCAAACTATTGATTTCCATTACCTCTAAGTCGTTTAAAGACGTCAAGAAGTACGGTGCTTTGGAGAAATTGCATTCCGTATATGGTGAATTTGAAGTGGAGGGTACAACGGAACCAGGTTATGACTATTCCATATATTTAGACCTAGATCAAATTGCTTCCAAGAGTGAAGAAGAGAAATTTGAGATCATTGATAGCATTGCCCTATTGAAGAGGAACTTATTAGCTGCCCCTTTTGAGCAGGCTTTCAAAGAGTACGAGTCATTGGCTAATAAATACGCTGAGACAAATTTGGAACCAGAAACTCGTGCCAACATCCTTGAGATCAATTACAGAGACGAGGAATCCATTTATATCCAACCATCATTCGATCGTGTCACTGTTATCTTCTCCACTGTTTTCAAAGATGAAACCGATAAGATCTTTGGTAAAGTTTTCTTACAAGAATTCGTGGATGCTAGAAGAAGAGCGGTGCAAAATGCTCCACAAGTGTTATACTCTCATCGTGAACCACCTTTAGAGGTCCGTGATCTGATTAAATACAGCCCAGATGAGAAAAAAGGTTACATTACATTCATTCTTTTCCCAAGACATTTAACTAGACAAAAAGCTGACAACACCATTTCTCAAATCCAATTATTTAGAAATTACTTCCATTACCATATTAAATGTTCCAAGGCTTACTTACACTCCAGAATGAGATTCAGAGTTGATCAATACGTGAAGGTCTTAAACAGAGCCAAGCCTGAAAATGATGAAGCTGTGGAAAGAAAGACTGCTTCTGGTAGAAGATTTCAATCATCTTGAAATACCAGCGAATGACAATCACCCATATTATCACAATTTAATTCTGGTTGTATACTACAATATCCAATGGAAATATACAAAAGTTTTTCTCACTATTATGCTTTCTTTTCTATTTACAACCGATTAAACTCATTCTTTGGCAGGTTTCTTAGCACCATACTTAGATCTCGATGTTTGTCTATTAGCAACCCCACTTAAATCCAGAGCACCTCTAACAACGTGGTACTTAACACCTGGAACATCCTGACATCTCCCACCTCTGACAAGCACCACACTGTGTTCCTGTGCATTGTGACCTTCACCTGGAATATAAGCAGAAACGACATTACCATTAGTTAGTCTCACTCTACATGCTTTTCTTAAGGCTGAATTGGGTTTCTTTGGTTTCAACACCATAACTCTTAACACGACACCTTTTTTGAAAGGAGAGGTTTCTAAATCCGGTGATTTCGTTGGACGTTTGTTCAATGGCTTAGTCATACCTCTTTTGATTTGATTTATAGTGGCATAACGCTGTGATATCTTTGTCGGTTGGACAATGGCTTGTGATAGGATGGAGGAAAGGCCTAAAGAGGTGGTTGGACGGGTGCGGAGCAGCGATGTGGCTGCTCTCTGTGTGAAAAGACCCTTGAAGGCAAAGCGAAGGGCACTCATAGCTGTGTGGGATATGTGGAAGTGGAAGTGGAATTGGAAGCAGTTTCGACTGTTAATTAGCGGTTTTCGATGGTTGAATTTTCCAATTTTTTGGTCGGAACTCGTAAAAGTAGAGAACAAATCCGACCAACTCAACCCGCGAAAATGGTGATTTTACTGGAGAAATAACGGAAAGCTCCCTTTGACTCCACTCAGAAACAAAGACGGAGTTCTGGCACGAGAAACCACCGAGAAAACATGTTTAGAAGACTATTGGCCACAGGGACAGAGTTCAGAGCTGCCCGCATTTTGACTCAGTCACTTACAAGACCCTCAATTGGCTTCCAACACTTTACTTCTCTCCAACACAGATCATACTCATCTGCTCCAGAGCTGACCACTGAAGTTATCAATGAAAGACTGTTGGAGATCTTAGAAGGTTATGACAAGGTTCCAAAGGACGCCAAGATCACACCGGAAACAAACTTCAGCAAGGATCTTGGTCTTGACTCTTTAGACGTTGTCGAAGTCGTTATGGCCATTGAAGAGGAATTCAGTATTGGTATCCCTGACGAAAAAGCTGACAAGATCTACACTTTTGGTGATGCCTTGAAATTGATTGAAAATGACCCACACGCTGTTTGAATGGCTCTGGATGAATTCAATAGATGTTGACTCTTTACAGGGATTTGTTTAATCCTGGGGAAGCAGAGCTACCCCGAACTATTTATTACTTATTTATTACTAGCATTAATGCAAAATAAAAACACAATAAAAATCACTATGGCTTATTAAACACTTCCTTTTCTAATTCCTTTAATGCCTCTCCATACAAAGTCTCACTGAACTGTTTAGTGGTCTTCTTTGCATCCACCGCGTCGCCCAGTTCACTGATTGCATTGGATCTGTTGATATCCAAATTCATTGAATCCCAGAACTTCAATTCACCCTTCCCCAGAACCAAACTATAAGCTTCACCATCCATCTCAGCTCTTGCAGTTCTACCGACTCTATGGACGTATTCTCTAGATGAATGAGGCAGGTCATAATTGATAACGTGTCTGATGGTGGGGATATCAATACCACGGGAGATCAAATCTGTGGCGACCAAGATGTTGATTTTACCAGTGGTGAAATCCTGTAGGATCTTGGACTTAGTCTGTGGAGACAATTGGGAGTTGATGTTGCCAATGGATAGGGATAATGAGTATTTGCTGGAGAGGATCGTCAATAGACGGGATAATCTCAGTGTGGATTCATTGGACTTAGTAAATACTAAGACATTTGATGGATATGATAAGTGTCTTAGTAGGTCTAATAAAACTAATGGTTTGATAGATAATGACTTTGTGGATGATAATTTGATTGAATATTCCTTTAGCTTCAATGGTAAGGTGTAGATCTTTTCCTTGGATATCACTTGGTCTTCATCATTGACAATGATCAATCTTGGGTTGTAGAACTTCAAATTGGACAACTTACCAGAATCAGTGGTCAAAGTAGCAGAGAATATCATCTTAACCAGTCTCCTTTGGTACACCTTGGAGCCATTTTCCACTTCCAATTCATTCAATCTCAAAAATAGCACGTTTAACCAATCTTGGAAACTCTGGTTTAGTAATCTATCAGCTTCATCAATGATACACCATTTCAAACTCTTTAGGTTAAAGCTATTCAAGTTTAAATGATCAACTAATCTACCCGGTGTAGTAATAACAATATCAGGGGTATTCTTGACCAATCTAGAGTGTTCTTCATTTAATGATAAATCATTCTTTCCCAATGTCACAATGTTTAGGTCAAAGTTCTTTGAAATAGAGGTGAATGTCTTGAAAACTTGTTGGATTAAAGGCTTTGTTGGGACAATAACAATTGCACGCAATCTAGGCACCACTCTACCAACAAGAGACTGCACAATAGGAATGGTATAAGCCAGAGTCTTACCAGAACCAGTGGATGCATTGACTAGCAGATCACCTTTCTGTGCAAGTGGGTTTAAAGTGTTGTTGATTTCAGGAAGTAATAACTCCAAGGTCTTGATCTGTGTAGCGAATGCACTATGAAACTCCAGTGATTTCAAATTCTGCAGGATCTTGGGATGAAGTTCAGGATATTCCGAGAACGATCTTGTGGAGCTTGGATGGATATAGATTGGGTTGGAAAGCCAGTCAAGGTTCTTCGATAACTGCTGACGTGAAAGTCTTTGGTCTCTTGGGAGTTCTGGTTGTGGTAATGGTGCAAGCTCATGTGTATCTACTTCTTCTTCTTCTTCTAAGGATTCTGACTCAGGCTCTGGAGCATATCTGGCTTTGATAATGGATCTGTTGAAACGGGAGATGACGGAAGCGAATTTGGAGTCGTAGTTTTCTTTATTCATAAATGGTTCAGGTGCATCCTTCATTTCTTCATCTTGTGGCTCGGTTGTTTGATTTTCCCACTTTGGTTCTACTGCAACTTCTTCCTCTTCAGTCTTTGATTCGACAGTGACCTGCTCGTTTTCCACCTCTGATCCGTTTCTGCTGTCTTCGCCATCGCATTCAGATTCATCAGAGTCATCGTCACTATCACTTTGACTATCATTATCACCTTGATCTTCTTCATCGCTCTCAGAATGGCTCAATTTTCTCTTTAGTGGCAACGGCTTCCTCACTGTTTCCACACTGGCCACAATGGCATTGGGATCAAATCTAGAAGCAAACATGGTTGAAAACGGTGGTTGTAAAGATCTTCTTAAAGATCACATAGAAGGCCTCATCGCCTTGTAAATAAATTTTTTGTGAAATTTGACAAGTTTCGCGAAAGTCACGCTTATAGTCACGTGCACTACCGATTTCATTGTTTACATTGATAAGCTTTCTCCAACTCATCTCTCACGTTCTTCCTTAGAAGCTTGTTGTTAGCCATTTAATCCAACTTCAAAATGAAGACATACGACATCATCAACATTCTGACACTGCATGTTCTGCTGCTGGCAGGCACACCTTCCTCACAGACGATCTCAGGCTGGTTATTTTCCTTTTTGTCTGGGTTTCTTTACTCTCAAGCTGACAGGTCAAAGTTCTTGCTAATCACTGCTGCCGGTGAAGCAGTAGTCTGTCTTCTGTGGGATATCTATCATCATAGTGGGTTAGCTGAGGGTGGGTCCCTTGAATGGAGAATGTTGGCCCATAGTATGGTAAAGAACCTTGTTGGTGGTGCTATCGCCTTATCTCTTGGTTTGAGATGGTTGACTGAGTTCAAGTACGTCAATGACTTGATTGCAAAGGCTTACAAGAAGATTGACGATGGAGAGAAGAAGAAAGATTCAAATAAAGAGATGAAGGAAGAGTCTGAGGAGGAAAAGATAAAGGGAAAGAAGACAACAAAGGATTCCTCTGTAACTGATGGCGATTCTGTTTCCCAAAGAACAAGAAAGAGAGCCAAAAAGACAAAATACTAGGGTGAAATATACTTAACATAACAAATAAGTTATATGTCCTAGTCTATTAAAGTATAGTCATATCATAAAGTCACCCACACATCGCTGTGGGGCCGCTTCACAGCTCATCTCGAACGAAGCTGATGATTTAACTTAACCAATAACACTCATCTCATCATTATTGAGCTCTGGATGACCCTGTAACGACAGCAATTTCCCAGACAGCACAAAGGTAACCGGTCTTCAAGAGGGGGGTATAATTTATCCTTTAAGAGCTCACGATAAACTTTACAATCAAATTACCCAATTCAAGGCCATCATTCCCCGCTTTTAAGCTCTTCTTCCCATGTTGATAAACCTCGTCGGTCACTTTTCCTTCTTAGCGTCCAAGAGAGCATCAACGGCCTCTTCACTAAACTCTGGATGACCTTGGAATGTCAAAAGTTCACCACGTTTGTACCAACCTTGGATATTCGTCGTCTTTGTGGACCCAATGTTCTTGAAACCAGGTAATTGATCAAACACGATATCCCGGTGCACCTCCATATTCTTCAAAGCACAAGCACCACCAAAGGATTCTATAATTTCGTCGTCCTTGGATATTTGTGCTTCATAGGACCCAAACTCTCAACCCTGTGGGTTTCCGCCGACTTTAGCATCTAGCAACATTTAGGTGAGTATCCCTGGGTGTCTTGGATAAATTGGATCCAGCTCAAAATCCATGGTAAGTTTTCAAAGGAGTCAGAAGCAGAGCCGGTGACCCATATAGCTTTAATTTCATTCAATTGCTCCTTGGATGGGAACTATGAATTTTGGGCATCAAACATCTCAATCGCTAATGATAAGCCAGATCTCTGTAATAACGCAGCTGATGGTCCAGCAAAGTTCCCAAAGGTTGGGACAGTGGAAGGTGAGTAGTCACATAGTAGAATCGCATCTTTAGATTTAGCATTATCTGCTCTAGAAACAAAATTTTAGGTCTGAACTTGTGTTGACATTTTATAGATGAGATGAGATATTTTTTATCATTTCTTCTTGGATGGATGCCAGATTTTATTCTCCGATCTGAACACGAATGAGTGGCTAAAACCGATTCGTACACAATGATCTGAAGATAAACAGCAAATTCAAGAAAGCTTCAGCAGAAGACTGTGAGGTTTAAGTACTACGATGGACGTTATATATTATAGAAGACCCCGTTTTATTAAGAATTAGAATTGTTAAAATAAAAGAATATATCCACTAGAGGAAGGGGCCAGGCGACAGGGCCCAGCTGGTAATCTATTTCGCAGTTCAGGCCTTCTGCTCAACATTTTTGGCCTTTGCATTTGCCTTAGCAGCTTTTCTCTTTGCAAAGAAAGCACCAGCGTCATGGAATACCCAATATAAGATCAAGATTGACACGACATTGAAAATGATGTAGGCAAACATGAAGCCGAAATTTCTCCAGAAATGAGAAGAATAGAAGTTTCTCTGTGTAGCGTAGTAAACATCAGCGGAATCATATGGACAGAAGCCACATTGACCAGTTGAAGAAGGATCGGTCACGTAACCACCATTCTTGCTAATGTAAGGTTCCATGAAATCACCACAGGTTAAGCCATCTGGGGCATCAAAGTATGAAAGCTCCTTTTTCTTACAATGAACAGGTCTGCCATGAACCAACGTTGTAGCCAATGCCTCAATGACGTAAGTAGCTGGTGAAACCTTGTGAACAAAAGTCCAGAAACCTGGCATCAAGGAAACAGGTTGAAGTACACCGGCAAATGCAAACGTGAAGATGTTGACCACAGAGGAAACCATACCGGCAGAAGGTAAATCTGGGGAAAAGTAATAAGTGCCAATAGCAAAGGTTGAACTGTAAATCTGGTAGATAATAACGGATAACAAGTAGAAACGACCAACCATACTTGAACTTTGGTCAACCTTCAATGGATAGTATGAGGTCAGGAAGAATAAAGTAGCACCAATCAAGTTGAACCCATATTCGACAATGATTTGAGCAAACAACAACACCGACCAATGGAAGGTATTACTCTTTGACTCTCTGGTCTCGTATAACACTCTAGAGCTGACTGCCTTGTCCTGCATCTGCAATTGGATTGGGTTAGACATGACAATAGTTAAAAAGGCAACAAACATTAGTTGTTGCAAACCAGCAACAGATGTACCAATATCCCAAAAGGTGAACCCCATAAACAGACCAGCAATGGTGTATAAACCAAATTTAGCAGTAATATAACCAGGGTCCCTCCAGAACTGTAACAAGGTTCTGTGAAAGACATAATAGAATTGTGAAAACCATGAAGAGTTGTAAACCCTACGCAGGGCCTTATCATCTTCAGAGTGTGAAATGGAGCCAGTGGATTTGATGATATCTTCAATATCACGACCAACTTGAACGTACTCAGGTGATTTCTCCCACTTATCATACCAGTCTTCTTCAACATGAGCAGTAGCACCAGCACCAATGACTTCCAAGATGTATTCAGCAGGATTCTCTAAAGTTTCACACTTTCTCCCACCTTGTCTTTCAAAATAGTCCAACAAGGTTCTGGAGTTGTCGCCAACGTCACCAAAGTAGACAGTTTTACCACCTTTCTTTAACAATAATAGCTTGTCAAATTGCTCAAACAAAGTAGCAGAAGGTTGATGGATAGTACATAAAATAGCCTGACCAGCTTGAGCCAAATGCTTCAAGACTTGGATGACAGCCCACGAAGATTGGGAATCTAGCCCAGAGGAAGGTTCGTCCAAGAATAATAACAAGGAAGGTTTAGCGACTAATTCAACACCAATAGACAATTTCTTTCTTTGTTCAACGTTCAGCCCATTACCAGGTTCACCAACAATGGCATCAGAGTATTGTTCCATATCTAAGATCTTGATCATCTTCTCAACGTAAGCCAATTTCTCTTCATCTGGAACACTAGCTGGTCTTCTTAATCTAGCGGCAAAGATCAGTGACTCTCTGACGGTCAATGCACTCAAGTGTAAATCTTGCTGTTGGACATAACCTGTTCTCTTCTTGAAAGTTTGATCAACAGGCAAGCCATTGACTAACATATCACCAGTGACAACACCGGTATCAACACGGTTAGACAAAACGTTCAACAATGTGGTCTTACCAGCACCGGATTCACCCATCAGGGCAACTAATTCACCAGGCTTGACATAACCTTGGACATTATCCAATAGTTTTCTTTCTTCACCACCTTTTAACTTGATAGTGTAGTCCAAGTTTTTCCAAGTGAAGACATCATCAGTGCCAAGGTCTTCGCCCTCAAAGATAGCTGCATCTCTCTTGGATTTGGTCAATGTTAACCCATCTTCGGTGACACCAGCGGCTTCAACATCCTTTTGGTCTTCAGCCTTGGGGAACTCTTCAGGTATACAACCCTTTTCGAACAATAAACGGTCACCATTACCTTCACCGAACTTCATCCATTCAGAGAAGAAGATCAAAGTAACAATAAAGAAAACTAGGAAACCGATCAGAATACCAAAATTTCTCCAGACATGAGACATTGAGTAGCCAAAAGCCGTCTTGATGTATTTATTACCGGAAATGTAATTGTTCCCCATTTCAGAGCCTGTGAAGGCGCAGACTTGACTATCGGTACCGTAAAACTGGGCGTATGCTTCACCATTTGGAATCAGAAGTTGTGGAGAGCATTTCATTTCTTCACCATGGAACTGAGGAGCCAACAAGGACTCAAAACCATACTTGACAGGATTGATATGGGCAAGCCAGACAAACCAAGGATGCATATCAGGAACCTGGATCATGAAACTTGAATACAACACCAATGCGACTAATAGAAGACCACCAATACTGTTGGCGATGGACAAAGTTGGTGAGAAGGCAGAAATAGTCTTATATAAAGCCTTAACAGCCATAACGGTCACGTATGTGAACAACAGGAAACTGAAAAAGGCACCACCTGTACTCTTCAAATGACCCAAGAAATAACCAATTAAAATAAAGATGAAGATAGTAATCAGCTTCACAGGGAAGTCAATCAAGAATCCAGCGATAGCTTCAGCAGATGGGGCATAAAAGGAATAGCTTCGATGACGTTGAATAATTGGTCTGCTTTGAAAGTCCAAGACAATCTCTTGAGAAACATTGAAGATAAAGTTAATTAACACGAAGAAAACCAAACCACCTTTGGAGAACGCACCAGATGTATCACCAGGAATATTCCAGAACATTGAACCCATGATGAAAGCGACAGAAGTAATGAAGATAAATTGAACAGTCAAGAATACTGGATCACCAATGACCCTGTTGACAGCACGACCAACCAATAACTTCAACTGTGCAGGATAACTGATGGTATACTTGGAGGAAACCTTTTGATGTTTAGACTTTTCACGAGCCAATGACTCTTTGAACAATTGTTTAGTAGTTTCAGCATCAACGATGGATTCTTGATCTTTAATCTCATTTACCAAAAGCTTATACTCTTCGGATTTCAACCAATAGTCTTCAAATTCTCTTGGAGTCAATGGGACTTTGTGTTCAAAACCTTTTCTAGCAAATCTGCCCAAAGGATCAGTGATAGAAGTCAAGAATTCAGAGGTAGATTGACGATTCAATGGTTCATAACCCATATCGATGAAGAACTGTCTGGCCTTTTCAACAGGACCGAAGAAGATTTGACGACCTTCATAGAGCACAGTGACTTTGTCAAATAAATTGAAAATGTTCTCAGAGGCTTGGTATATTGTGACAAATGAAACTGATCTCAGCAAGTTGGTAGTGGTTCTAATGGCTTGGGCATACTCTAGGGCAGTGGATGAATCTAAACCTCTAGTAGCATTATCCCAACCATAAACAGCGGCTCTGGCTGACAAAGCTTCAGCAATAGAAACTCTCTTTCTTTCACCACCAGACACACCTCTGATGACATCGTTACCAACCTTTGTACCAAAAGTGTGTCTTAGACCAAACACAGTACCTAGTAAGTCAACCATCACATTGATGTATTCTTCTCTTGACACGCCATTTGGTCTAGTTGCAGGAGCACGGCAGGCAACAGCAAATCTCAAAGTCTGTTCAACAGTCAGATGTGGGAAATGCTCGTCGTATTCTGGGTTGTAAATCAATTCTGATTTAAAGTCCTTGACCATCTCATCCTGTGGGATACCATCATAAATGATTCTACCATCAACCCCTTTATAGTGATGGGTTTCACCGGTGACAGTTCTCAAGAAAGTGGAACAGCCAGCACCAGGCCTACCAAGTACCAAACACATTTCACCAGACTTAATAAGACCATTGATATTGTTCAAGATCTTTCTCTGTGGAGTCTTTTTTAAGGCGGCTAATGGGTTTGGAACAAGATCCAATAAAGTTGGAGCATAGGCAACGCTGTTGTCATTACCGATGGTGGAGACGTTGTCGAGAACCACACCTGGTGATCTCAGTTTAAGGCCTCTTTCAGTGATACCATTAACAAAGCCCTTTAGGATAGCTTGCAAGTCAAAGTCATCTGGATCGATGGCGCTTGGGAATTGGGAGGCGTTGGTATTAGACAGCGTCTTCACCAGAGATTCAAGCTTCTCTATGGCAAATTCACCACGGTTGGATGCGACACGAATGAAGTTTTCAGCATTAACCCTTTGCACAGAGTCATCGCTGTCCTCTTCCTTTTCAAACATGCTTTGTCTGGACGACATTATAGGGACAACTCTAATATTGTCACCGTTTGACCTTCAACAACAAAAAAACAAAAAGGATTCAAGATAGTGGGAAACCACCAATGTTTATACTCGTGGCCATTACAGCCCAAGAAACTGTGAGTATCATCATCGGTTTTACCTTTACGGATTTAAAGGGCTTAAACCAAAGAAAATGGTATCGTATCTAGTGCTCAAAAAATAAAAGTTTTACAGTCACCGCACAAGTGCAAAACCAGGCTTTTCAATGTAGATACACTGTACAGGTTACAGTTAAGGTAGGGCACTTACTCGGATTTAAGCCGTAGCAGCCGTTGATTGCTATACTGCGCAGGAACAATTTCTAATCACGTAAACATTGGAAATAACGGAGATGCTCTAGTTATTTCTAATCATTAACTCCGACTTGGGTTTGTAATCAGAGCTTTGCTTCTCCGTAAATGTATTAATGCATAGATATCTGCAAGGGAGAGCACAATAGATTCTTACAATGTTTTAATGCCAGCTTAACTGTACTGGTTGGTGATTGGACTAACTTCAAACTTCTTTAGCTGTAGTTTAATTGGGATCCAATAACAAAGAGAGGCATTGGTTGGAGCAGGTGGGCGCCATCACTGGCACCTCATAAATAAACTGCGCTTGTGCTCTTGTGCATGATTTCAAACCCACAATTCATATATGTGTCTTCATTTTGAATGTCACTTATTTTCCGTATGACTGTTGATGAGCTGGCAAACAAAGGACTGAATTCACCAAACTTTCTCTCGAGATCTATACTCTCCAGTCAAATTCTGCCTTCTGTAGAAGTTCTACGGTGAACCTGAGATAGTCCTAAGTTTATTGGAAATATTCGCATTCAGGGTCCATTGTGCGTCATTCTTCCATCAAATCTGTGATTTAACAGGACACAAAATATTGGGCTTACGACGAGACTAAATTTCACTGCATGTGAAACTTTAACAAGCTGGATACACTAGCAACTGCAACCCTTATTTCCCATACTTTATTTTTTGAGTTTTCAGATTTTCGCGGGTTCCCATAGCAAAATAAAATCTTGCTCAGCCTCGTTAGGCTGACCCTCGCTACTCTCCAGGGGAGAAAAAGAGCTTTCTGCCTAGAGCTAGGCGAACCAAAAAAATCTCATCTCGAGAGGTAAAATGTCAGGCCAAAAACTACAAGTCCAATAAGTAGGCGCACATTTGTATAGAACATACACACAGAAATGAGTAATGAAAATAGTACCTACACACTCCTACTCATCCACAAGATTGTTTAGCAGCTTGAGAAGTCATGTCTGGTGATCCACGAAACCGGCCTTTCCTTGGCTTTCCGATTCCTAGAACTACTGGACAGTATTTCGTAGACTTCAGACAGCAATCTCCACACCATGAGTTGAGTAAGCTTCTGTGGGAACATGGAAGCT
>JAKTWU010000297.1:0-31810 GCA_030582435.1 Taiozyma onychis
ACGATGATCGAGATGTCGGTTGAGACTGAAGCTTGACCATTGGCTGGGACAGTGGTCTCTTCTGAACTGTACAGATCATAACCAGCAGCTAGAACAGAACCTTTTGTTCGGATGGTGGCATTTTCAAAACGCTTGTACACTTTCAAAGTTCATTGATCTTGGTCTTCTTGACTTCTGGTTCGGACATTGTTGTGCTTTGTGAGTTGTTTCAATGGTTAATGGGTGGGTATTAAAGAGCGATGAAATAAGATTTCAACGCGTATAATTTTATCGGTTAAATGAATCGCGTGTTTGTAATCTCAAAATCTATCCGGACTTGTTCAACAGTTGAGAAACGATCAACTTTACAACAGTTTCGTTGAAAGTTCATAAATTCGATAAGTTCTTCTAAAACATGATCCACACGATGATTCTCCAGATCAGAACGAACAAGTATTTGAAGACTCTCCCTAGAGAAAACCCAATCCAAATACTCCAAAGGATAACCACAACCAAATTTTCCAATAACCAGTACAAGAAACAGATGACCGAGTCTGACTTCTTATGTAGAGGACCACCCACTCTTTCCACTCTTTCCGTTAGCTTTCTTATTTCTAATGCCAACGTGGTGTTAACTTCACCGATCGTTCTATCTGATAAGGTCAGCATCTTGTCAATCTTTGTTGAATACTCATTCACCAATTCGTTTTGGATGTCTCTCAATTCATTGGATTTCTCCTTCAGCAATGATTCATAGCTCTTCAAAGTCCCTGATCTCAATTTTTGCAATGTATTGTTGGAGATTTCGTTGTATGTTGCATCAAACTTGTCCATTCTCTTTAATAAGTTGATGTATTCTAATCTTTTGTATTCATGAGCATGAGGGCCAAAATTGACCAGAGTGTCCAAGTACCTCATGTCTTCGAAATAGCTGCTCATTAGTCTTAATTCTTCATGTTGTAATGCATCAATATTGATCTCTTCGTGTGTTTCATTGACAGAAGTGGAAGTAGCAGTAGTGCACAGTCTATCCTCACTGCTGTTCCAATCTGGGGGTTTCACCGGCTCAATACTGATATTACCCAAGATCTTTTGTTTCGAAGTTGGGGGGCTTGACAATACTGGGTCATTCTTGAATTCATCCGGATTAACCTTCTGTGTTGTTCCTAGGGGGTCTTTCTTTCTGAATGGTGACTTTGATCTTATCTTATCAGCGATGTCTTGTCTTCTTCGATGTGATGAGTCAGATAGATCTTCTCTAGATGATCTACTCGACATGGCTGTACTGTTTCCTGATCCGTCAATATGTTCAGGTTCATTTTCACCACCACTGTCAATATCAAATAGCTTATCATGCAGATTTTCACTCACAGTGCGATTCTTCTCCTTGACTTTGTCATTATGGTGTCTATGGAGTCTTCTATGACGATGTTTATGCTTATCTGTCTTTGGGAACCACAGCTCACCTCTTGGATTAACGAGTTCGTGCCAGTGTTGGGTTCTCCAAGTGGAGTCATGTGCAAGTTCTGCTAGTTCAACTTCCCAGGGGAACTTCTTCTTCCGATGACTGAACGCGGTGGATGCCAAGGTTAATGTCTTCACTGAAAGCTGAGGAGTTTGACGATATTTCTTCCTTAGTGATCGATTTCTAATGATCTGCAATGGGTTGTAGATACCATCAACACCTTTGAACTGTGGATTTGTGGTCTTTTGGGACTGGAACAGTGAAAAATAAAAGAGATTCAGCATCAGCTTAACCTTTTCAGCTCTATGTAAAGTGGATTTAGAGACTCTTTTCATGATGGGTTGATTGTTTTGTTGATGTTCTCTCTCTTGTTCCAATCTCTCATTGTGGCTCACATCGTAATTGCAATCATCCATAATGCCCTTTCTCACTTGCAAAAACACCGTAGCCAGTTGGCCCATCTCCTTGATTCTCTCTGCGTCTTCATCAGGTTGTAACTCCTCACGGTTATTCCATATGAATCCAACGCTCTCTGATTCATTGGCTGTGCTAGAAGATGAGTTCCCGTGCTCAGATGGCACAGAGAGATAATGCTGATGATGCGTCTGGGCTGGTCTCGGGGATGCCAGTGGGTCGAAGTCCAAAACATCGCTGTAATTGTGCCGTATCGAGCTTATTCTACCCCCTTTCTGCATTTTCTGAAGGGAGTTGAAGCAATCTTTTGGCCTTTGATGTTGTTTGAAGAATGTAACAGTTGAACAACTTTGTTAAAAGACATCAGTTTGATTACATAAGCAAATTCCTCTATCAACAAAAGTTCACTTCACACAATTATGTCTATGTCACTTCAGCAGGGACCTCAGCTGGGAAGGACAGCGAGGATATCACGAGAAAGAGCAAGAGCAAGAATGTCCTACTACCTCGCGATGATCGGGACCACGGACAACCCGGTGTACGAAGCAGAGTTCGGGAGTTTCAGACAAGGTGGAGACGGCACGCCCAAGTGGACCTCTGAGATGAAAGAGTTGAACCCGTTCATCGTTCATAGTGCCATTGACATTGTTGAGGACGTCCAATGGAAGCAAAACACGCTGTACCTGAAGGTCATTGATGATTTCTACGGCTACTTGGTCAGTGCGTTCGTCACTGCTGGGAATGTCAAGTTTTTGTTGCTACATGAGTCCAATAAGAATGAGGAGAGCATCAGACAGTTCTTTGTAGAGCTGAACGATCTGTACGTAAAGACGCTACTGAACCCATTCTACAAAGTCAATGACCCAATAACGAGTCCAGTGTTTGATATGAAAGTGAAGAGCTTTGCAAAGAAGTATTTATGAATGAATCCTACAATGAATTTTGATCTTTTTAGGATTACTTATAGTACAGAATTGTAAATTAAAAGGTCATAAAAATGGGGGTGGGGTATATCAATCATCACTGATCCAATCTGGAAATACCCTTGAGCAATTGTTCCGTGCTCAGTTGGTTCTTCTCGTTTTCTTGGATCTTATGAATTGTATTGTCGTCAAAACTGGTATCTAAGATCTCTGTTAGTTTCTTGGATTGAAGAGAGTTGTATCTTGACGTCACTGATGAGGAGGATTTCAACTTGTTGACAAGATCGTTAAAGAAATCAAGCTGAAACTCTAGATTGTTGCTGATCTCATTGTATGTGGAGTCTTCAATCTCTGATATCTCTTTAATGATGGAATTATCCAAGACTCTCTTGAATGTATCATCAACTTTTTGGGTTGTAACTTTATCTGTTTCAATAACGGGAAGTTCGATTTGTTTGGCTAATTTCTTCAGTTCCCATTCTCTTGTCTGGCTGCTCAAATATTCCGATCTATCCTTTAATTCTTGTAAAACTTTGGCATTTTGAATGTTTCTCTCATTCGGCACTAAGATTTTCTCAACTTTTTCTTGTGAATCGTTCTCATCATCATCTTTGTTCCACCAGCTGATATTGATCTTCCCATCTACCAAATCCTTCACAATCTCTTCTTTGATATGCTTTGCTATGTTCAATGCCGTCAATTCATCATGGGATAGTTTGTTCTTTTGTTTAGTGTGTTTGTTTTTATCTTCTTCAAACATTCTCTTCGAGCACCAAGATAATAGCTGTCTCATCTTGTGTGGGTCAGGTAGGTCTGAGTCTAAATGTTTGTGAAATTGGCTTGTTGGAACTTTATCATGTGGCACAGCACTATAACCATTTCCTATCGAGGAAACTCTTTTACCTCTTCTGTTCAATGAAGATCTCCTCCCATTGGTGGCATTCCTGAGATCTTTGTTTCTTCGTATTATTGGGGTATCTGAGATTGGTAATGCTATCTGAACTGATGTGGAATGTTCCTCATAATCATGTGTTCTGTTGATCTCTGGCGTTAGCGACACGTCTTCAGCTGTCAGTTTTCTGACTTTCTTGCTTTGGCTTGCCATAGTGGCCTTCTGTGATGGCTTCGACCTATTTGATGATGTGTTAGTGCTAGTGATGGTGGAACCATTGTCTATACTCGAAGATGCTTCTCCAAGTTGAGATGCTGTTCTCTTAAAGACAAAATCCCCATCTTGCTCAATACCAGACTTTCTCTTCTGTGAGCTTGACTTCTGACTCAAAATGTCCTTCAAATTTGGCTTCTTCTTGTTCTTATTATTCTGCTGCTCATTCTGTATACGTTTCGACTGACGAGTCGGTTGCTTGGATTCCTTCTTTGGCATTTATGGCTTGTGAGTGGTATGTTGATATGGATAGTGTGGATCAATTCAATGGCACAAAAAAAAACAAAGTAATAATACAGCTAATATACATTCACCAGGTGAGAACAGCAAGGTCAGTTTTCTCTTATCAAGGGGCAATTCACGCGGATACAGCACCAAAATACAGGTTTCTGCACGGTATTTCCTGGTTATCTCTGTATTTTTCTAGTTTTCCCTCTTGATGTGTGCACCGGCTAAAAAAAATGAGATAAGTTTTAGTTGAGACACGTTGAATTGCAATGTTTACAGTGGAGAGGAGGTGTCTTAGTGGTGTTTCTTATGGAGCTAGGGAGGGAATTTGGAGGCTTTTGTGGGTGTTCGTGTTGTTGTTGTTGTTGTTGTTACTGAAGGAATTTCCCGTGTTTTTGTTTTTCTTTTTTGTATCACCACTTTTGGTAGGCGCAGCAGGTGTTGCTATGGTGATGTGGATGCTGATTAGGATGCTAAAATCAAAAGTGGTTCAACAGTGACAAAGAGTAAGAAGAAGTATGAGTATATTACAATAGTTATCGCCCCCGTGGGTTGGAGATATTAATTAATGACCAATCAAAATTGTACCGTTTTCAAGGAGAAATTGACCTCCAAAGAATGTGAATGTGTCAACCGGTGTCTATCTCCATTGGGGTTACTTTATCCTGAATGCGCAACTGCTCAAATTATGGTGTCATTAGCAATCAAAGACTTTGAGCATCATTTTATCACTCATCTTCAAGACTTTATTCTATATGGAGAAATTAGGTGCTTTTATGATTTTAGTTTGTTCTTTCAAGCATTGATTAGGACAAATACTAATTAAAATTGAAATCTTCCCAAGACAAATCAACGAATTTCTAAAATTCAAGTATTCGCTCCAAAGTCATTCAGTATATATTGTTTTTTATCACCGAAATTACATGCACAAGGAACCAATGCATTCGCATAACAATGTGATGTTTTATTGACGATTTCGGCTGTCATGTAAGAGTCCTCCGTCGTTATTTCGCGTGTACTTTATATAACCGAAGCACAAGCAAAGAGACAAGTTTTAATATCATTTCCAGGGACCATTGTATGATAGAAATCTAACTAAAGAAAAAGTCTCACTACAGAGTACAAATTCTGCTCTTTGACTAGTGAAAAGTACACTTAAACTTGATATGTGGCTCCTTTTCGACAACCAAGAGTCCAACAGTACTTGAACAATACACGCAAAGATTAAAAAAAACAAACAAAAAACAAAGGTCATCCTAACAACAAAAAAGGTGTCACTCACATCGGCTGATATTCGCAACAGTTGGCCACTGAAAAGATTGCTAAAAGAGCCAGTGCCACTCGACTTTCATCAGCCAAGTCAGCATTACCGCAATGCCTCCCATAATGCGTTCTTCGACTAAACGAACTGTCCAACAAGTCGAGACATTACAAGTCTCATCGAAAAACTCATCAACCACATCGCTTGACAAGTTTGCTCACCTAAATGACTTTAATAACAAGAATCCCTTCCAGGACTCTGGTAACTTCCCTCACGTGCATTACAAGACCAAGGTCAACCCAATACGGTTCAAAATCAGAGCTTTCCTACTACCTTATGTGAGAAGTGAGACCCCTATTCTTTCCCAAATCCAAGAAACCATCCGCACACCATTCCTGGATTACTACTTCTCCTATAGTGCCAACTTAGCTGCCCATACTTTCTACGTGCTGATGCTTCCCTTGCCTATTTGGCTCGGCTACGGCCAGATAGGTAGGGATTTGGTCTACATCTTAGGATTTGGAATCTATGCCTCTGGATTCGTTAAAGATTTTTGCTGTTTACCAAGACCAAGGTCTCCACCTTTGCATAGAATCACACTTTCAGGCTACACAGCTAAAGAGTATGGATTCCCATCTTCTCATAGTGCCAATGCCACTGGTGTTTCTGTGTATTTATTGATGCTATTCTTGAGAAATACCGAAGGTATTAAACTCATTGCAGGTTTATTCATCTTGGCTGTTTATTATTGCTCTTTGATTTTTGGGAGAATCTACTGCGGTATGCATGGTTTTGCCGACTTATCAGTGGGTGCTACCATTGGTGTCCTTGTCTTCGGTCTAAGAAGACTTACCTTTGAATACTATGATTCCTTTGTGTTCCAAAAATCATTGTTTGGTATTGTTACCTCATTGATCTTCAATTATTGTTTAATTTACTTCCACGTGTCTCCTGTTGATGATTGCCCATGCTATGACGATTCTGTTGCCTTCATCGGTGTTATCATGGGCATAGATATCTCCCACTGGATTCAGACTAACACATGGATGAACTCATCAAAATTTGGTCTAGATGCTATCGATGTTCCTTACTCATACGCTGAAATTGGCTTCATCAAAACACTTTTGAGAATAACACTAGGTGTCTCCCTCGTTGTGGTCTGGAAAGAAATCTCAAAGCCAATCTTGTTAACGTTGTTCAAGCCCGTGTACAGATTGATTGTGGAGGAGGACAAAGAAAAGATTACATTCAACAGAATCAGAAGCGACACACTAAACAAGAAGGAAAGAATTGGTGATCTCACACAAATCTTAAAGGACATAGGAGCCCAGAAGAAGGACTCAGTGGGGCCACAGTCTTCCATTGACATTACTGAGATCGAAGAAGACGACGAACGCTATAAGAAAGAACTATCAAAACTGCATCAAAAGAATACCATCTTTACCTGTGGTGCCTTCAAGAAGAGATACGACATTGAGATCATTGTCAGACTAATCGTTTACGCTGGTATCCCCTTCATGGTCACCATCGGGTTCCCGCTGGTGGCACCGCTGGCTGGCCTTGGCTATACACCAGAACTTGTTTAATTCCCTTTATCAAGTTTAATATAATCAGCAGTGTTTTTATGCACTGTCGCGATAATTTCCTTATTGTACCTTATCTCCGCCATTTTCTCAAAGTCATCACACACTCTCGAGAGAAAGTTGTGAAAATTGGTCCAATCCTTCCCAGTTTCCTTCTCTTCTATTTAGTGACTAAAGATAACAATAGTCGGACTTGACAAGATGAAGGCTCTTCACTTGATATCCCTCTTTGTTTCATTGGCTCTCGCTGCCTCCATTTTTGACTTTTCAGAGACCGCAGCTAATCTAATACCACAATTCTTGCTTACCAATGAAGTCAAGACTTCTAGCCAACATGAAATAATCAGCTTGCATAAGTCTTTGGTCGAAATTGAGTCTATTACTGGTAATGGTGAGCTCTCAGCCAATTGGATTTTAAGGTTTTAAGAAAGCAAATACTAACTTTTAACAGAATACCAAGTCGGTCAATTCTTGAAGACCTACCTTAAGCAAAAGGGTTTCAACGTCTATGCTCCAGAAGTCCAACCAAAGAGATACAACATATATGCTTATAAAGGTGACTCTCTTGATGCCAAAGTCCTCTTGACTTCCCACATGGATACTGTTCCACCATACTTCCCATATTATACCAAGGATGAAGACATCTATGGGAGAGGTTCCAACGATGCCAAAGCATCTGTCGCCACTCAGATCATCGCTGCTGTTGAACTTTACGAAAGAAAAGAAGTCAAAGATGGTGACTTGGCCTTATTGTTTGTCGTTGGTGAGGAAGTCGATGGTGCTGGTATGAAGTTTGCCTCAAAGAACTTGGATGCTAACTGGGAAAAAGTCATCTTTGGTGAACCAACGGAATTGAAACTGGGTATTGGCCACAAGGGTATCTATAACTTTAACATCAAGGTCAAAGGTAAGGCTGCCCATTCAGGCTACCCATATTTAGGCATTGATGCCAATAGGAAGTTATTGGAAGTCTTGAACAACGTCTTAGCTGCCGACTTACCTGCTGATGAATTATTAGGAAACTCCACCATCAACCCAGGGTTAATCCAAGCAGGTGTCGCTTCCAATGTTGTTTCTCCAAAGGCTGAAGCCAAAGTTCTAATTAGAGTTGCCTATAACACCGCTGAAGTTAAGAGCATCATCGAGAAGATCGCTCAAGAAGCCAATGAGGAGTACCACAACGTTGAAATTGAAGATGTTCAAAACAAAGAACCAGTGTATTTAGACTATGACTACGATGGTTTCGAGAAGGTTGTCCTTGCTTACTTCACCGATGTTTCTCATTTGGAAAAACCAGTCCAAAAGAAGTACTTGTATGGTCCAGGCTCAATCACCGCTGCTCACACTGTTGATGAGCATGTCTCCATCTCAGACTTGACCGAAGCTACTGCTGGCTACAAGAAGTTTGTTGCACACTTGTTGGTCGCCAACTGATCATGTTTATAGGAATGCTAATCTAGTGCTTCAATAAGTACTTCTTTTTTGTAGAGGGTCAGCAATAGGTTGATATGGATTCGTTAGTGAGACTGAGCCACGAAAATGCACCACACCGTTTAAAAGGCTGTAACAGTCGCCGAACGCTTCAACTCTAGTTTGTTCTCTGATAGCGTCAAGCGCCATTTCAAACATACCCAAATGTTAGTATGTAATTGGGGAGAAGGACCCACAAGCGACAACGACTAGTGGGAATTTGTTTGGGTTCTAAACTTTAGAGATGAGTCTATGTGTTGGGAATCCATAATTCTCTTGAGTCTTGGATTGTCTCACGACACAATGTGAGACTTCTTCCAAGTCAACGGAGGTAAATGGTGGCGTATGTGACAATAAATGTATGAGATTTGGGCTGATATCTATTTGGATTTGTTTCTCTCAGCTGGAAACTCAAACGAATGCTACAGAATGGAAGTCTGAATGTCAGGAAGTCATAGATATATAGAAGACGAAGCTTACAACAGCTCCAATCTTAACCAATTACTATAACGAAGACGGGGCTGTCTTGAAGTAGAAGGGAAGGAGCAGGAGTCTCACATCAAATGCAAGACAGCACCCTTGACACTTAAGTCAGAGAAACTGAGACATCCAAAGGCAAAAGTTCTCCGATTCGACGGACCTTGACTTTGGTTGCGCAGAATCATGTTGGTCATCATCAACAAACCAGATTTACCGTTTATGGTGTCCAATGGTCTGGTGAGATTCAGAAACTAAATCCATGCGTTTGGTGAATCTCACAACCTGGAACTAATATTGTCTTCGTGTTATTCACCACATCTGGCTCATACGACTATGATTTTGAGATTGATGCTTCTTTCAAGGACAATCTAGACAGATTAATGAAAGACTCCCACTTCAAATTAGAAGGCGAAGATGTTATCAAACTTCTTCACTCAGTTAGATATGATGGGAAATATCCTTTTTCATCTTATGCCAATAAGGTTCGTCGTTTGAAACAATTGACCAAGAAAGCTGAGGCTATTTACATGAGTGAAGAGATATTCAAGGAATACATCATCTCGCAATTGGTTGGTGACGCTATGAAAGAGGTTCGACAAGAACTGTCCTTGTTCCGATCCCAATTATCTTACAATGATATGTTAGATAAGATTGAAAAGGCCGCTGAGAAGTCCAAGAAAGATAACGATCGCCACAAAGGCGGTAAAGGACAGGTTAAAGCAATCTCTGGTTCCAAATCCGGTTCTGACTCTGGTTTACATGTGAGTTCTGCGAGGACTCTCTAATGCCAATCTTGAAATCCACAACTCAAATGGTCACAATCATCTCACTATCGTTGATACCGGTAGTGAAGTCAATCTGTTTGTTGATACATCTCCGTTCCTCACGACCATTCTACCACTTGACACCACTCTGACGGTTTACTCACCCTTAGTGAAGGGTTACATACAGGTCACTCGTTACTCTGTGATCTCCCTCCAAATCAAATCTACTATTATTGCCATCCCCGTTCTGGTTTATGAAGGTAAAGAATACCCCAGTTTACCATACAATTATCTGTCCACGAACCTATTGAAGGTTCATCACAAAATAGTCCTTCATGACTCAACCATCAATCCTAAACTCCTCATTGAAAACGAAGCACATCAATCCATTCCACTTTCCATCTCACCACATGGGATGTTAGTTGTTGATGATCAATATTTCACTCAGGCCAAGTCTGTTAACTCACTTCATAAGAAACTACTTCACCCTAATGAGAAATACTTCAAGAAAACCATCCAAGAAGGTTACCATCAAGATCAGGCTGTTTGTACAGAACATGATTGTTCGACTTGTTTGGCTAAATCCCACAACCCTCCTGCCCGCACTGGTAAAAGAAATTCTTTACTGAAGATCAGTGCCTTTTCCCATGTTTCCTCAGATATCTTGACAATTAAATTCACAAACCAGACGTTTTATCTGCTCATTCTGATAGACGAATCCTCCAAGTATTTGAAGATTTATCTGTTAACTGACAAATCTGCCCAGGCAGTCGCCAATTCAGTATCCTCATACATTGCTTTTGTTAAAAACCAATATCATCGTCACATCAAGGTTTTTTTCTCTGATCATGGAGGTGAATATGAGAATCATTTACTCAGTGAGTTACTCGAAAGTAACGGCATTATTCATCATTATTCAACAGTTCACCATCCCAAATCAAATTCCACAGCCGAGAGAGTCAATCTCACCATCATTGACAAATTGAAGGCTATATTCCAGGATTTACATCAACATCCGTCTAACCGTACCATCATTCTGCAACAAATCAAGAAAGTATTTCCATCTATTGTGTCATACATGAATGTTATAACTAATTCAACTTATCACCGTTCTATCAATTCAAGTCCATTGTTCAAACTTGATAAACTATTGCAAACTACTGGTGAAACATCAGCGGATCTGATCCTATTGAAGTCATTGAACTTGGTCAAGACTCCCATTATTGGATCCACTGGGTACGTGAACGTGAACAAACCAACACACTTAAGGTACAAGTCCAATCCAAGAACTGTTCCTGCCATCTTTATTGGTTTCTCCAACAACTTGAAAACCTTCTTAACCCACGATGGGTCCATTTTGTCTAGTAATAATTACCATTTGTACAACACCAATCCTCCATTCACCCTTGAATTATCACATGATGATGCTTCCTTACCAGATGTTGATGATGAAGACTCATTTGCTGATGATGAATCACCTGATGATGATTTCTTACCTGATGCCTCTGAAGTTGAGTCTTTTGAATCTTCTACTGACCTTACTGATGACGGATCTGTTGATAATCTTTCCGATAAGACTATTGATACTGAAGAAGCTGCCCCTGATGTTATTGTTGATGACACTGAATTTGCTGACAATGCTAATTTGGCGGATGAGACTGTTGCTGTGGAAGACGATGAGCCTGTAACTGACACTGAAATTGCTGACGATGCTCATTTGGCTGATGAGACTGTTGCTGTGGAAGAAGATGAGCCTTTAACTGACTTTGTTGAGAATGCTGATGCTCCAGTTGCTGTTGATGATATTGAAACTGACGCCGTCACCGTTGATAAAGCTGCTGCTCCTCTGGTTCACAAGAAGGTTGACTTGATTGAGATAACTGATGATGATTTGAAGGATGATGCCTTACCGTGGACCGATGATAGTTTACTGTTTAAGCCAGATGATGACTATGTTCGAAACTCTGATTCGTTTGTTCCAGACACTGAAGTTGAGCTATCTCCTGCAAATCATCTCGACCTGCTTCCTGTCGATAACAAGAGGTTTCCTCCAGTTGAACCAATCATTCCTCTCAAACGTCGACCATTCGTGGACCCAACCAAAGAGTACCTAAGTCTATTGGATGTATCTCACCCCATGAAGAAAATGAGGGCGGTCGGTCAAATCCTCCTCAATGGTAAGTTTCTCCATCGGATTCCAGACACAGACGTTGGCAAATGGTTGGGACCGATCAGGGAAGAGTATTCCAAACTGGAAAACAATCACACGTTTGAACAAGTGATTGTTTCCAGAGCGGATGCTGCTAACTTGAACGTGGTTCCGACCATGCTGATATTGAATTCCAAGATCAATCACTTGAACTCGGTTGAACTTAAGTCAAGGCTGGTTGCTAGGGGTGATCTAGAATCGATCCTAGCAGAGGAAAAAACTTTCGCTCCAACTTTGAGCGAAACTTTTCTCCGTTGCCTCCTTGCTGTTTTCACGAAAGAAAATTTTTCCATTGGTCAAATTGATATAAAGGCCGCTTTTACCACTGCCAAAATCAAGAAAGACGTGTACATAAAACCTCCTGCTTTTTTCCCAGTTCCACGTCCACCCGAAGATCATGTCGTCCTATTCAAGCTAAGAACATCATTATACGGTCTCAAGGCGTCCGGAAGAAACTTTTACATCCATTTGATGACGGTTTTGACATCCTTAGGTTTTGAACTTGATGAATCCAATCCTTGCGTGTACAGAAACGTGGAAAAATCACTTTTGATTGGTACTTTTGTTGATGATATTATTGTTGGTTACAAACATGAAAGGGACTATATTGCATTTGTTGAATCTTTGAAATCCAAATTTGAAGTCAAGGTCCTTGAACCGGTTCATTCGCACATCATTGGTCCTGATGACACACCAGTGGGAAAATCAGTGGACCGTAAGTTCGTCGGTATCCAAGTCCAAGAGGTGTACAATCTGGATAATCACCGTATCCATTTAAAGTTACACCAAAGCCCATACATTGAAAACATTGTTTGATGGATTTGAGATAGATTTGGTGACTATTTTAATATGAAGTTGTGAATTCATCTCAAAACTTGAAGATGACTAATCTTTAACAGAAACTTGTTCTTTTTGAAACTTTTCCATTTCCTGTTTAACATTTTAACATTAATTGAGCTCTTTATGTTCAATTCATGTTCATTTTCATGTTTCAGGGGCTTTTTCTAAGTTAAAAAATAGCAAAATTGGGCAAATGTTAAAAATTTACTATTTCTGAATTTCGAGCTAAATTTAATCCCCGGAAAAGTTGCATAAAACGTGGGAATCTTCGCCTTTTTTCTTGATTGAAACATCAAGTTTAATCAACTTCAACCAACCCGACCAAAGCCACTGCCACCATGAAGCTTCCGTTGGTCGTACTTTCCTCTCTTGCAGTTTCATGTGCTGCCAAAAACATCAACGCGGGCTTCCATCACGTCACTTTTAACGTCTCGAGAGGTGACAGTTTCGAGGAGTCATCGCCTTATAACAAGCCACGTCTAATTACAAGAGACACCCCAGATGGCACCGTCCTCACTGAGATTGAGAACCAGTCCACTTTCTACTCTGTTGAGTTGGAGATTGGCTCTAAAGGGGAAAAAGTCATCGTTCTTATCGACACTGGGTCCTCCGACTTGTGGGTCTCTGGCTCAGAGAACCCATATTGTAAGCCTGGTACTGCTGTTGCTGCCAGCTCCAAATTCAGAAAACTGGACGACGCTGGTGCCTTCAACGAGGTCTTTGGTGCTGCTTTAGAGTCTGACAAGTTTAGAGAAATCTTGAAAGACAAGACCGTGGGCGATTACTTGATTCAAAAGAGAGACGCTTTCAGAAACACCGATGACAGTGAGGCTATTGCCGCTATATTAGACACTAAGGATTCAGACTCAAACGCTCTACCATCTGGCACTGTGAATAAGGCTTACAACATTCAATCCTCGAGCTCCTCCATCGCCACCATGGACTGTTCCACTTATGGTGTTTTCGACCATGAATCCTCTTCTTCCTTCACATCCAATAACACAGACTTCTTCATCCTATACGGTGATAGCACTTATGCTGCTGGTAAATGGGGTTATGATAACGTCAATGTTGGCGGGCTAGAAGTTAAAGATTTCTCCTTTGCCGTTGCCAACCAATCTAATTCCTCCATGGGCGTACTGGGTATCGGCCTAAAGGGTTTAGAAACTACAAACACCGGTTCTTTGGTTGGTAACAACCCTTACACTTATGATAACTTGCCTGCAAAATTGGTTGCTGATGGGTTAATCCATAAAAACGTTTACTCACTATGGTTGAACTCATGGGATGCATCCTCTGGGTCTGTGTTATTCGGTGGTATTGATCATAATAAGTATGAAGGTGAACTACAATTGATTCCAGTTATCAACACTTTGTCCGACTATTTCAAAGATCCAATTAAATTACAAGTTACTCTATCCTCCATTACAATTGGCAGTAAAACAGTCACAACTCAATCATACCCAGCTTTATTAGATTCAGGTACAACATTGACTTATTTACCATCTTCTATCATTTCCGCTATCGCCTCTGAAATTGGCGCTAAATATTCGTCATCATATGGCTACTACCTCCTTGACTGTCCTTCATCTTCAAACACTGACAACATCACATATTCTTTCCAAGGTATTGAGATCAACGTCCCGTTGACCGATGTTGTCTTACAAGCGGACAACTCAGGTTCCGTTTGTGCGCTAGCCATGATGCAAAGTGATGATGGTATCATCTTGGGTGACTCTTTCTTAAGATCCGCTTACGTTGTCTATGATTTAGATGAGTTCCAAATTGGTTTAGCTCAGGCTGTTTTCAACAACGACACTGAAAATATTGAAGTCATCACCAGCACAATCCCAGGTGCAGTTTCTGCAACATCATACTCTGCCACTTATAGCGGTTCAGAAGATAGCGATAGTCTTGACTTAGGCACCGGTGTTGGTTCTGCTTCCGCTTTTAACCCTTCAAGAACGGCGTCAGCCACACGTACAAGTACGAGAACTTCAACCTCCAGAACTGCCTCTGCTAGTGCAACGGATGGTAGTTCTCAGAGAAACTCTGCCAATGTTGTTCATATAAGTAGCTCAATGGCTGGCTTGGCTGTTGCCCTGCTAGGTGTTGTCAGTTTGAGTGTTTTTGCTTAGTCCTTTTTTTAATTGAATTATTTATGATAGTTTAGAACCAAAGTTTAATCTTTGCATGTACTTATACGCTTCAGAGATCTTGACCTATGCTAGAGTGACTTATAAGAGAAAACGAGTAGATACAAGTGTGTAGTAGATGGGAAGACTTTTCTATTTCTATTAAAAGTGGGTGGTCTCAAAGCTATGAGACCAAGGATATCAATGTTGGAATTGAATACAGTTATTGAATGCAAATGATTGGAGAGCCACTCACTCCCCGAAATAGAAGGACATCTAACAACAACAACACCAATAAAGGCAAATGGCCGTTACCCTGACAACATAGTAAACTCATGCATAATAATGCAAGAATATGTAGCCGTTCACGGCAAACAAATAGCCAAATCGAGACAATTTGACACAAAAGTGACAGTTTGTGGAGATGGTTGGCACATGAGCGTCTAATAAGGTGCCTGGAAGGTGGTGGAATAGTTGTAAAGACCACAAAATAAGCGGATTGGATGGATTTGTTAGGGGTGGACCTTATATGCAGGATGATGTTGATGTTGTAGATTATCCATTTTGGGAAGAAAAGTGAAAAAATTTTCATGAGTCATTAAAATATGGGAAACACACGGTTGGACGTGAAAGTTGGTGGGCGATTCACTGGTTGAAAGTGAGACCTCTTTGTATAATTGGTTCATCTGAGGGAACTGAAAATAAATAACGCGTTAAGGGCAGTTGGATGCAAAATTGTAGGGGTGGTTGTTGTGTCTATAGTTTGGCAAATTCTTGTCTCAACAACTTGCCATCGATCTCTTTGATTGTACCACTTAACAACAGTGTCTGTTTCAAATCTTCAATCAGGTCATCGGCATCTTCGATACCAACACATAGTCTGATTAGATCTTCCCCTAGATTTCTCTCCTTTCTTGTCTTTTCATCAATGGAGGCATGAGACATTCTGGTAGGCATGGAAATCAAAGAGTTGACGCTACCAAATGAGACTGTGACACCAAAGATCTTTGTGTTTTCGACAATGACTTCACTCTTTGGAATAGAGCCTGTTTCAAACGAAAGAACGGCACCGAAGCCCTTGTTGTAAGACTTGTGTAATTCGTGCTGTGGATGGGATTTCAAGCCAGGATATCTGACTTTCAAACCAACAGATTCCAACCAGTGGGCAATCTTGAAAGCATTGGCTTGCTGTCTTTCCAATCTGATCGATAGGGTCTTTAAGCCTCTGAGTAATAACCAACAGTCAAATGGAGCAAGACCGCAACCAGTGGCATTGATCACAAAGAAGATATCATCAGCAAACTTCTTGGATCTTGTAGCAATGACACCAGCCATAATATCGTGATGACCATTTAAATATTTAGTCGCAGATTCGTATTGGATATCAACGTAGTCCAGTGGAGACAGTAGCAATGGTGACATCATGGTGTTATCAAAGACAGTGACAGTGTTTGGGAAATTCTCTTTGATGTATCTAGAAATTTCTGGTAGATCAATGACTTTAATCAATGGGTTTGTTGGAGACTCAAGGAAGATCATCTTTGTGTTTTCACTCAAGGTTCTCTTGACCAAGTCTGTATCTGTGGTATCTATATGTTTCAACTTGATTTGACCTTTATTATGTAAAAATGTCAATAATCTATGGGTACCACCGTATAAGTCATCACCAGCAATAACCTCATCACCTGGACCAAGCAGTCTAGTGATAACATCCAAACAACCCATACCTGAACTGACAGCGTACGCTTTTTCAGCCTTCATGATCCTGGCAAGTTGTTCTTCTAATTGGGTTCTGGTAGGGTTCCCAGATCTGGTGTAGTCATATTGGCCCATATCGGTGATGGATTTTTGCTTGAAAGTGGTGGTTTGGTATAGAGGAGCAACAGAAGCATTGAACTGGTCATCATTTGGGTGTGACACGACCAAAGTGTTTAGTGAATAACCTTTAGCCATTTTTGCTTGCTGCGAATAACTTTACTAAAAGTGAATGAAGAATGGTCAAACGAGAAAGTTTTTTGATCATCCAAAATTTCCAACTTTATCCTATTTCCAGAGATTTTAAAGAAGTTGACTCAGATGCAGATAACGCCCAAAGGGGTAACTTTCGTGACGCCTTGGAATGCAAAGAGCAAAGAGCACGTGACTGTTGCAAAAGCGAGTTCCGGTACTTTGGTCACCTGTTTTTAACTGAACTTCCGGGAAAATTTGAGCCTTTTCATCTCAATACGAAGAGACGATGTTAACAATTAAAGACGTCAATTGCGACTGATTCTTCGGTAGTTTCAAGGCTCATTGATGTTGTTATTGGTGCTTTGCGGTTGTGGGGTTTTTTGAAAGATGATAATTGGAAAATACTGCTAATCCAAGGGTGAATAAGTGCCCGGTTTTCTTGCTGGCTATGGAAGGTTTAAGTGGTTTAAGTGGTTTTTAAATGGGATTGGTTATACACAGCTATCATAAAGCTGAGAGAGAAGAGAAATGTTAAGTGTGCCCATCACTTCACGTGCTAAGCTCCGTGATCTTTATTTCTACTTATTCCTTTTTGCTAGAACCATCTGGAGCCTGTTTAAGTTAGGATAGCAAAGTCAACCACTTCACCATTTTGAATTTATTAGACCCTGAGATGATGGGTGGCACATTGTTTCTATGGCACATGGGCTCCAGGACACGCACGATATTGATAGAACCCTGATGATCGGATTTTTCAGCTGCAAAATACCATAGTTTCCCAAATCTGGACTGTTTTTGTGTCATGTACCCACATTTCGAATTCACACGGTTACCACAAAGTCACTAGTAGTATAAATAACTACATTTCTCACAAATTCTCAGTGCGAACTACAATCGAAGCTCTTCCCGCATAGATACTAAGAAATCGAACTCTATAATGTACGCTGCTAACCCATTGATGATTTTAAGCTTGTCTGCTTTGATTCTGGCCCAGACCAGTACTGATCCCGAAGCTGTCTCTTCTGCTGTTCAAGTTGTCTCCCAAATTGGTGATGGTCAAATTCAAGCTACTGCTACTGACCTTGGTTCATCAGGTGAAGAACCAACCACTACTGCTGCTCCTTCTGACCTTTCAGAAGAGTCCCATGAGGGATCATCCACCGTTGCTTCTCATGATGAAGAAAGTACCACCGTTGCGACGGTCACTTCAACTGCGGTTGCTCAAGGTAACTCTACCCATCCTGGCATCCAAGAAGAAACTGAGAATGGCGGTTATGGTGCTTATCAAGATGCGGGTGGAGCTGCTGGTCTTGCTGCAATTTTGGGTGCTTTGCTATTATAGCGAGACCTAATAAGATATTGGTGGTTACCTCAGCTTTTTTATCCACTGAAATGGGACCTGTGTCATCTATGATCCAATCCCAAGCTTTGATTTTCATTTTTGTACCTCATGTGTTTTATTTGAATGATTTCCCTTCTTTTCCCCATCAATCATTGACCATGCTTTGGCGGTTTTTTATTTGTTTACATTGGATTTATGTTTATTGGAAACAGTTGGATTCCGTTTGGTCTTCAATTAGCTATTGTTTGTTGTTCTTGCCCATGATAGAGGTTGTTTTATTGGTTGTATGATAAAATTTCCCTCCGTCCTGTCCTGGTTACCTTTTTGTTCATCTTATTATCTTTATTCTTTCCTGTTGTTAATTATTATCTTTATTCTTTCCTGTTGTTAATTATATGCCCTTATTGAAGTGTTGTTGTTATTTACAAGCTGATGCTTGAAGACAATGGTCTCGATTTACGGCTTAGGCACTGCCTGTTTCATCTTATGTCCCTAATGTTGGACATTTTTGTTTTAGTTGTCTTTTTGTTGCTCAATATGACTTGAGATTGTGATTTCGTCTAATGGCAAGTTTTTCGTGACGCTTGAAATCCACTACAATCTCATACTTCGAAGGTATTTTTGAAAAGTCTGCTTATCTGAATCAGAGCTTTGGGAATCGGGCGTATAAAATGGGAGATTTCCTGATCTATCTTATTTATATCAACCTGACTCCTGAGACTGTTCTTTATTGAAATTATTGAAAGTGATATGGTTTATTATTGACATGTAGTAAATTCAGTGATATTTATAACCTAACGTCAAATAGCCAAACGGCTTACGAGTTTAATTTAGCCAAAGATGAACTACATTCTTGTTCTTTTCAATTCAACAGTATGTACAATATTTGTCAGTTAAAATCAGCTTTCAAAAGTTTAGTATAAGTTTTGAGCACCGTATTGTTCAGTAATTTCTTGAATCTTTTTACTCAGGACTGGGTCATTCTTCACTTTTAATTGGATCTTTGAAGCTTCAGCAAATGAAGTTGCTTGTAGTTTTTCATCCAAGTTTCTAGCCAAGATTGAACCTTCTTCAAATAATTTAATAGCGTCTTCAATTTTTTGTTCTTGTAATTTGATTTGAGCTAAAGTAATTTTAGCCAATTCAGATTTATCATCAATTGAGATGGCTTTTTCCAAGATTTCAGAAGCCTTTGCAAAACTTTCAGCAGATGGTTGTTTAGCTAAGATGGCAGCCTTGTTGATTAATGGGATGATACCAATTGAGATCTTTGGTAACAAGGCTTCTTGTAGTTTGAATGAAATGTCAAATTGTTTAATGGCACCAGCTATATCACCTTTATCACCCAAGATTTCACCATAGTAATTTGGAATTTCAGGAGAAGTTGGAAATTTCTTTTTAGCAGCTTGGAAAGATTCTTCAGCTTTTTCGAATGAGCCTTCTCTGTAATCAATACAACTCAATTGAATATAAGTGTAAATGTTTTCTGGGTTTAATTCTTTAGCTTTTTCAAAGTTCGTTCTAGAATTTTTTAAATCGTTAGATAAGTAGTATAATTGACCTCTGTGGTAGTAAGTTTCGGACGATGTTGGATTTAATTCAATGGCAGTGTCAAAAAGTTTCTGAGCACCTTCGAATTCCTGTTTATCAGCAAGGATCAAAGCTTGGAAGATATATGCTCTTGATCTTGGATGTAATTGAATAGATTGTTCCAAATTGTTCAAGGCGACTAATGGGTCCAGTTTCAAGAACTTGAAAATACCAGAATATTCAAAGGCAACAGCGATCTTTTCATTAACTTCAGGTGTGACGTTAACTTCCAATTCCTTCTTGTAAGCTTCAATGGCTTGGTTGAATGAGTTATCAGCTTTTTCAAACCCGTCATAAGTGGAAGCGTTCAAATGGCTCAAGGCATCAACTAAAAAGTAATCACCAGAGTTTTCAGTAACAGAGGACTCATCAATACCGAAATCCTTTGGGGATTCTTTTTCAAAAGCACCAAAGAAAGCGGTGATAGCAGAGGAAGATGGCAAACCGGAACCACCTTGGGATTGTTGATCTTTCAAATTTTCTTGAACTTTGTTCAAAGAATGCTTCTTCAAGACACGGTCCAAGACAGATTCGATGGATTTGTTGTTGAAACCACCAAGGATAGTCAGGGCGGTCAAATCAAACATACTGTCCTCGTATCTTTCCAAGTGTTCATAAGCATTGGATCTTCTTAGCAAACATTTTGAGTAATCAGGTCTCAATTCCAAGGCCTTGGTGGTATCTTCAATAACTTTTTCGAAATCTTCCAAACCAACATAACAAGCAGATCTGTTTGAGTAGAAGACAGGATCCTCTTTGATTTCTAGGGCAGCAGTGTAGAATTGGATGGCCTTTTCGAACTCTTTGTTCTTGAAGTATTCATTACCATCTTCTTTCAGTTCAGTGGAGACTTCATCCTTCTTAGCATCTTCCAAACCAGCAATGTAATCAGAGGTCAATTGAGGTAGACCTTCCGCAGTGGTAGGATACTTCTTGGCCGGTTTAGCAGCTGTTTTCTTCTTGGACTTCTTCTTCTTCTTACCTTCAGAGGCGGTTTCAGACTTGGTGGAGGTGGAAGATGGAGTAGCCTGGTTCAAGTAGTAATAACTGGCCAGGGCACCAATGGAGACCACGCTGACGGTGGAGATGATGGCGATCTTGTTTCTTTGCAGGAAAGAAGAGAAGGAGGACTCGCTCATTTTCAGCAAAGACTTCAGCACAAATTTGTGGCGGAAATGTCCAGTTTTTGCCGTTGTTTTGTGTTGAAGAAGAAAAAAAAGGCCAAAAACATCAAAAGATTCGCGGAAATCGTGAAACCGCGAAAACCGCGAACTCGACGCGAACTTGTTTTATATAATTGTAACATAAGAGAGGAGGCAGGGGTTACCCGGCGTTTTTGCATTATAATGTCTTATGTGGGAGAAGAAGAAGAAGAAGAAGACAAAGACTTTATTTGACTACGAATTTTGAAAAGGGAATTGGAAGAACGGATTTCTTTTATAAGGAGCAATGCTATTTCAAATCCTCAAACCACTCGTTCTGTAGTGCGTCTGTGGCACTCAGTCTCGTGTTAGGATTGAACAATAGGAATCCTTCTAAATAGTCAAGGATCTTTTGACCTTCAACGTTGTTCAAGTTCTTGAAGATCTTAACCAGTGGAATCTTCTTGATCACTGGGAACTTGTGGTCCACGTAGTTTTGGTTCATAGAGATGATGTCCTGAGTGGTTGGGGTACCTAAGATCTTGATGATCTCTACCAATTGATCAATCCCACTTTCACCGGGGAATAAAGGTTGACCAATCAACAACTCTGCAAAGACACAACCTAATGACCAAATATCAATCTTGGTGGTGTAGTTGGTTGCACCAAAGATTAGCTCTGGAGCCCTATAATAACGTGAACAGATATATGAAACGTTTTGTTCTGTTGGTGAAAGGATCTTTGCTGAACCAAAATCACAGATTTTAGCAATGGATTGGGAATAATCAACTAGGACGTTTTGTGGTTTTATATCACGATGACAAATTTGTTGAGCATGTAAGTATTCAAGACCTTTAAGTATTTGGAACGTATAAGATTTGATCTCTTGTAATGGCATGTTGGTTTGCTTTAATGTATAGAATTGATTTCTCTTGTATAAAGTTGTTGGTAAGAACTCCATTATTAAATTCAAATACAAGTTGTTGTTGTTATTCGTACGACTATCGGTCTCATATTGGTAGTAGAATAGTTTCGTGATATAAGGGTTGTCCAAAGTCTTCATGATTGTGAGTTCTCTATTCTTGAATCTTTTATCCTGCAAGACTTTTTTGATGGCAATTGTAGTCTCGATTGGTTTCACCAACTGAGATTTAGAAACAGTTCCAAAGGAACCATGGCCAACATTGATCAATGTCTGGTACTCAATCTCCAACTCAACGTCCTTTGTGTCAAGAACCTTCTGCGTGGTCGTAGCTGCGTGATGGCTGACCGACGAGGACATTTTTGGTGTTGTGGATAATAGTTGTTGTTGGAGTCTGGGGTCTGGGGTACCTCCTTATGTTTGTGTTTAGTGGGAAAATGTAAGGAAATAACAGGCTGTTTTCCAGGCAGGAGCAAAGCAAGGAAGCAGGTCCAATGGAGAAGGGGAAGTGAGTAGAAAGTTCAGATTAACCAGGTGGAAGGAGGGATCTCTTCTGAGAAATTCGATCCTGAAAAGTCCTAAAAGTTGGTGGTTTTTTGTATTTTTTTTTTTCTGTACCCAGTGACCAAGTCTCCTGAGACTGATAGAGAAAATATAGGACTAGGAAATACAAAGCCGTGCGGGACTTTTGGGACTAAGAAAAACCCAGGGACTAACGGAGAAAGGGAACTAGGACCTCAAACAAGAATAGCGAGACTTTCCAAAAGGGACTCACTCATCACAAAACATGAATAAGTGAGACTCAGTTTCTCCTACAATTTTGATATCTTCTATCAATAGCCTATTTTTTTTGAATGATGTAAACAATTTGAAAACCTGCTTACAACTTACTGTTGTTCTTAAAGTCAACAAAATCAACACCCTTCTTGATGTTTTTCTTCAATTGCTCCAGAGCAATCTTTAGAAGACCTAATTCGTAGTCGTTCAATTTGTATAGGATGGAGTAATCAATACTTTCAACACCTTTGGAGTTCAAGTACACTGGTAAAGAGATGAAATCAACAACAAATTCAGCACCAAATTTCTTAGCAATGAATTGTTTAACCTCTTTAGCACCTTTAATGGATTCATCCAAATAGACAAAGGAATCAATGGTCTTTTGTGATTTAGAACCAAATGATTTCAATAATTCTTCAGCAAATTTGAAACCGGAGTAAGCCATGGATAAGGTGGCGGAACCAGCACCGTTCTTAGCCTTGACAACTTCATCACCACCGAATTGGACACGGTAGGTCAATTTGGCCAATTCATCTTTACTCAAGGATTTGGTAACTGGTAGGGCAGAATAAACTGGGACAATGGTTTCACCAGAATGACCACCAATGACATGGATGTCGTCGTTGTTGTAATTATTGACGTTGGCTTGAGTGGAAATGAATGTTTTAGCTCTAACGATATCTAGAGTCGTGATACCGAACAAATGAGAAGGTTTAAAGACACCAGCCTTTTGTAGGACTCTCTTAATGATTGGGACAGTGGAGTTGACAGGGTTTGAAATTGTCAAGATGAAGGCGTTTGGAGCGTGGGTGGCAATACCAATGGCCAATTCTTCAATGATAGAGGCATTGATCTTGAATAAATCGTCACGGGACATACCTGGTTTTCTTGGAATACCAGCTGGGATAATGACGATATCGGTACCTTGAAGGGCTTGTTTCAAAGCTAGAGGTTTACCGTCGTTGTCCTTTGGTTCAACACCGATGACTTCAACATCAGTGTTAATGTGTGATAAATCTTGAGCAACACCTTTGGACAGTCTTAAATCGTATAGTTTTAGAGTGTCAATGTTCAAGTTTGGAGATAGTTTCAATAGTAAAGATAGTGGTTGACCAATACCACCAGAGGCACCCAAGACAGCGACAGAGACCATTGTAGATAGAGAGGATGTAGTTTGTGTAGATTTCTAGTCGATAGAGACTTGAAGATTTCAATCAACCAACACAAATGTGAAAAATTGGGGGAAATTTCTGACTGCTTTTATACTCTTAAAGTGCCCTTCAACCCATTTTTGGAGAGAGAAAAAGCTGGAAGAAAAAAAAAATTACGTAATCAAATAACAACCCTACTTGCTCCGAGACCTGTTTTCATTTACAGTGGTGAAATCCGGGGTAAGTTATCCTAAATCCCTATATCCTCCGAGAGAGACTCAGACTCCAAAATCCGATTATCGGTCTTTTGCCAAAATCGCAGAAACGACAGAGGCAACGTTATTGAAGTAATTGGAACTTGGGATTGTTGAAGTGGAGATTGTGACATGTTGGATCTCATCGTTATTTAGTTCAAGTCTCTTGATCAACTGTTGTTCGAATTGCACTAGGTCTCCTTCAAACAAGTCCAACTTGTTCAAAACAACAATCAATTTCACATTTACAAGGAAGGATCTGATCTTATGAAACTCTGTGATGCTCTCGTTTAAACGATCGTCATTCACGTCAATTACCCATAAAATCACGTCGAACTTATCCTGGAAATAGTTGAACCAGTAATTACGCAATGTCAGTTGTCCACCAATGTCCCAGATGTTGAGATTATAACCGTCTTTGTTCACCGACTGGATATCAAACCCCATTGTCGGTTGCAATGTATCATTGGGCTTGTTCAAGATGGTGTTCACTATGGAGGTCTTTCCTGAGTTGTCCAGGCCCAGAGTCAGGATCTTGATGTCTTTCTGTTTCAGCTTGTGCTTCTTAATGACTGTGAGCAGGGTCATTTTTGTTGTTGGCAGTTGTTTTGTTTTTTTGGTATAAACTCTTCGCTGTCGGTGGCGGTGGCGTTGTTATTTTTCTTTGATTTGGCCTTGAGTCTCAGTCTCTTTGAGTCTCAGTCTCTTTTTTTTTCTTGAAGTTTCTTTAAGTCCACATATAGAAAACACACACAAATTTGCCATCGAATAAATGCAGCGGACCTTGGACCTGTTGAAAACTCTACCAACAACCGTCAACAGTGTCAGGTGCCCGCTGTGCTCGCTGAACATTTCCGAATTCGAGCTTAATGAAAGGGAGTCTCATGTCGAAAGTTGTCTTGCTGAGTTGGAGTTTACCACTGATAAGGACTCTTCCTCGGAGTCTCTGAGGAAAGAGCGGGCAGAGCGGGCAGAGAAGCCTAAGAAACAGAAGAAGCCCAAATCCTTGAGACAGTTACCGAAGTTTAAGATCCTCACTTTCGATCTGAAGTATCCAAAGCCACTGATCATCGATGCCAATGAAGAACAAGAAGAAGAAGAAGGTGTTGTTGGTGAATACAATGAGTACAAGTTCCAAATCAACGTTGATGGATTCAATTTCTCCAAACACGCCAATATCGAGCATTATTTCCTATCACATTTCCATGCTGATCATTATATTGGGCTTACAAAGTCATGGAATAAAGGTTCGTTCATCTTTACGTCACATCAAACTATGAACTTGTCAATATGGCGATTCCATTTAGAAAACGTTGGGACAGTTGGTCTTGATTTCGAGAAATGGCATGAGATTTATAAGAATCAAGTTGATCATGATATTGAGGTGGTGAAAGTGAAGTTGTATGATGCTAATCATTGTCCTGGTGGTGCTATTTTCTTGTTTGAACATACTTTGAATGATGTTTGTAAGAAAAGAGTCTTGCATACCGGTGATTTTCGTGTTTCTAAGAACCATATTATGGAGTTTAAGGATCTGTTCTTGGATCAGATATACTTGGATACGACATACCTTAACCCCAAATACTTATTCCTTGAACAGTCCAAACTGGTTAGAAAGACCGGTGAGTTTATCAGAGGGAAATTATTCAAAGATGACAAAATCCAAGTAAATAAGCCCTCTATCCTGAGTTTCTTCAGGAAGACAAGTAACACAAAGACAGATAGTTGGGTGATTTTGATTGGATCCTATTCCATTGGGAAAGAAAACTTATACCTGCATTTATCAAGGGTTTTAAATTCAAAGATCTATATCTCCCGTGACAAGTTTGAAATGCTCTGCAAATGTTTTACAAGGGAGGTAATGGAGTCCTATTTCTCTGTGGAGGATGATGATTGTTTGATTCATGTTGTGCCCATCGGTAAGTTATCAGATCCACAGTTTATCAATAAGAGTTATCACAATCGAAATATCATCAAAGTGAAACCCACGGGTTGGTCTTTTGCTCAATACTTGGCTAATCCAAACCATACTGAACTGGTCAAGAAGACTAATTCAGGCAAGATTTTGACTCAAGAGGAGAAACAAACATATCTGGACCAAGTTGTATTTCAGAAAGACGATATTGAGGAGACGTTTGAGAAAAATTTGGACAAGATGTTTGAAGGTTCTAATTCTTTAAACATTCCGTACTCTGAACATTCAAATTTTAAAGAATTAACGATGCTTTGTGGTTTTTTGGAATGGGGTGAAATCATTCCAACTGTGATGAACAATTATGGGAAGTATACCAAGAGGAAGATCGATGAGGCATTTGGCGAGGACGTTAAACAAGAGATCAAGGAAGAAGTTTTACCAGAGCAAATCGTGGTTGATTTGGAAAATGAGGAAGATACAGAAGACTTGAAGAGATCTCTGAGGGAGGAAACTCCAGTAATAAACGATAATAATAATGACTTTAACGACAACGAAGAAGGTGAGTTTGAAAGATGGTTCAAGATTTGGAAGGATTATAAGATCACAATGGATCAGATAGAGGAATACTATGGAAGGGAATAATAATCAAAACTACATAATTTTAAATCACTTCAAAACTCCTTCTTATACATTTTCATTAGTTAGTCTCTCTATACGTCTAAACTCATAAAAGTAGCAGCAACCCAAGGAAGTAACTAACACTGAATCTCGTTGCATCCCCACGACTTGAGGAACTTAATTGAACAGAGCTTGTGGATTCGAGCTGCGTGGAGAACATTACCGTCGTTTGTAATACTGTGTGAGAATCAACTGGTTCCTTAGAAAGGGAGGAGGGATTGGCCATGGATGTGGCTGAAGAGGTAAGTTCTGTTGAAGGCCTCTTCGTGGAGTGGGAAGCATTAGTGGAGTTATGGTATGAGGTGGTTGATATTATAGAGGAACTGCTTGACCTACTGGATGACGAACTGGACCTGGACATAGAGGGGGATGAAGATGAAGATGAAGATGAAGACGAACGAGACGTGCTTGGAGAATGGCATGGGCTTGATGAAGGACTAGTAGATAAAGAGCTTGAAGAATAAACACTCGAGGAACTGAAGCTTGAACTTGCAGAAGAACCTGAACTTGACTTTGGTGGTGACATATTTGCCCTGGAAGACAAGCTTGAACTTGAACTTGAGCTTGTACCTGAACTTGAGCTTGTACCTGAACTTGAACCTGAACCTGAACTTGAACTTAAACCTAAACCTGAACTTGTACTTGAACTGTCATCTTGATCCGGGGAAAAGATCTCGCTATCGGCATAGGTAGTGGTATAATATTTAGCCTTAATAGCACCAGGGATCAGATCTTGAATGATTTCAATCTCGTCGTCATTGCTTGCACTTTGAGCTAATGCAACTTCATAGTTGTCCAAATCAAAGACAACATAGGCCGACCGTAAAAAGATATCACCCAGAACAACACCATCATCACCACTGTCTAGCACACCAACCGCACAGTTACCATTGTTGTCATAACGTAGGATCAAATCAGAAGCCGGAACAGTGACGCTTTGACCTTGGAAATTGAACTTGACGTCAGCATAAGAGCCAGAACATGGTAGGACATAATAACCAGAGTTTGACAATTTAGCACCAAGGGCAGAAGCAACGGATTTGACTATGGCTGTTGGGGCATAGATCAATGATGTGCCAGAATCAAGCAGAGCAGGGTATAATTGATCTGTAAGCTCTGAGGAACCAGCTGAGACTGATGACAATGTGATTTCAAATTTGATCGGTTTGTCATAACTCTTGCTCTTGTAAGTATTGATGATTGGCACTTTTTGTAATTGACCAGTGTACTTACCATGATCAACACCACCAAAGAGCACTGAACCTGAGTTGCTGTTTAGGTATATTGAATAAGCCCTTGTTTTAATCAATCCGTCTTGAACTAGTCTTGTTGGCAGATTCGCATATTTGTATGGATTCACAGCTAGTGAGCCCACATTTGTCGTTTCTAGTTCTTCTAGACCAATACCAAGCACAGCCATCGAAGAATTGGCCTTTGATGCTACAGCAAATGAAAAATCAGAGATTTGATTTCCTCCAATGACAACATCATCAATACCCCACTGGCCAGAGGCAAAAGTCTTATCAGCATAAAGGATGAAGAAATCAGTCTTGTTGGACTGGAAAGATGAAGAGGACGTGTGATCAAAAGTACCATATTTTGAACAATCAATGGTGGAACTTGTATCATCATCATTAGTAACGGCTTTACTTTGTCCATATATTGGCGTTGTGGATGTCAATATTTCAAGTGCATCAGCGTCATTGATGTCTCTCCCACGGTTGGTAACGTCTCTCTTTGAGCTCTTGGAGCAATATGGGTTTTCTGAACCGGAGACCCAAAGATCGGAAGAGCCAGTATCCAATAGCACCGTCACTTTTTCCCTTCGTGAACCAAATTCGATGTCAAGCGAATAGAAAGTTCCCTCATTGATCAAAGAGGCCTCCATGTGGTCATCTCTCTTGATCAACTTTGCCAGCTCCGTATCAGAACCAGCGAGTTCAGACCCTCTCGAGACACTAAAGTCCAGTTTTTGATAACGGGCGAGTGCCATAGCGCTTAGTTGTATCAGTAGGAGCAGCTGTGGCGTCATCACAGTGGGGCATCTAATAGTTCTGCCAAGTTGTAGAGTGTGCTTCAGACATCATAGCGTACCTGACCAGAACTGCAGTCTTTCCACGTTCTTTTTATTATAATGCGAGATGGTACCTGAAGATGGCTGGTTGTGGCTAATTTTCTTTATGTGCTGAACATGTGGTCTCAACCGGGTGAAATGTCCACATGGCTATCAGGGTCCAATAACGCCACTGTGGGTATTTCGAGCTCTTCATGAGGCTATGCGCTCTTCGTCTGTGTATTTTGAGAGGATTGAGTGCGTTTTCGGAGGCTGCATCCTAGACACAGAGACTTTCATTATGAGCGGCTATGCTGGTGTTGGGGCAAGCCTGATCATAGAAAGACTGCTGTAGTGTCACCATGCGGTCTAATTAGCTCATAGATAGTGCTTGTATAGTATCATTCAATGTCCACACTATTAATGTGACGATTTTGATCGCTTACCACTACTATATGCTTAAGTAATGAACAAAATAAAAGAATATTTACTCTATAGTCTATGCAACCGTGAAGCCTAGTATAAACAAGAAAAAATTGCATGTTGGCAAACATTCAAACCATACAAAGAGGCGAGAATATAGTATCACACGGTGAAAGAAGTTGCCAGCTGATAATGGAGCAAGAATGAACCAGTGAACGTCGGTGAAGAAGACTCACCTAGGTGAATTACACCAATAATGGCAAGATAAACCCAATCCAACTGATTGTGATCAAAGAGGCAGTGTTCTCATATTCGCCGACCTGTAGAGCACCAGAGCCTGAAAATTGTGAACCAGTTGCACCGATGAATGCAGAAGTTGAACCAGCTACGGTGGAGGTATTGAAGCCTCGAGTGAACGAAGGGGTAGCTTTAGAGGTGACAGTAGCATCGACGATAGAAGTAATTGCAATTGCGGAATCAGAAGTAACTGCATTAGAAGCTTGGGTATTTGAAAATGGAGTTGGAGCAGAATCAGTGGACAAAGTGGCATCAGCACCAGACTTAGCATTGATAGTAGTCACAACTGGAGCTAAAGTTTCAATGACTTGGGAGGAAAGAGTTGTCATTGTGGAGCCATAAGAACCAACGTATGTCTTTGAGACTAAGACTGCGGAGGCTGTACCAACTGATTGCCTACCAGCAGCAATAGATACAGCACTAAATTTACCAGAGGTGGTAGAGGTGGAGCAAGTAACAGTGGATGATAAGCCAGTAGTAGCAGTGATGATAGTGACAGTAGAAGGATTAATACCATCGTACACAGAGGTAAACGTGGTGAAGCTGGTTTCTTTAGTGCTGCTGGATGGAATACCTGTAGACTTGGTGAAACAAGTCGAACAGGAAGCAGCGGTCTCAGTTGAAGCATTAGTTGATTCGAAAATACCGGCTGGCGAAGCTGTAATTGATGATTGGCCAGTGGATTGCGCAGTTGATTCCTTAGTGGCATAAACATACCCTGAGGATTCAGAGCCGTCAATGGAAATAGTAGTGTCAGAACCTGGTTTGGTGGATGAGGTCAATGGTCTGGAGGCTTCACCGTGAGATTGAGAACCCGTGGAAACAGAGAATGGAGCAGCGAAAGTTATTGAATTGGCAGTGACAGTGGCAGAAGATGACGCCAGCGTTGGCGAGCGAGCAAAAACTGACTTAGAGGTTTCCAAAGTTGAAGCGATCGATGAGCTTGATTCTGAATCTGTTAGGGAGATAACTGATGCTGATGAGTAAGGCAATGATAGGGATGAGGAAGAACTAGCGACATATGTAGAAACAGAATCAGAGATTTCTGCAGTGGGTTGAATAGATGTCGACAAGTTTGATAAAGATTTTTCATCAACCGAGCTGTATTCTGTTGCTTCAGTTTCAGGTAACAAAACAGTAGTTGATAACATAGAAGTAATGCTACTGCTCAAATGGGCTGAAGATAATTCAACTGAGGATGGTGATGATGAAAAAGGCGAAGAGTTGTCACTACTTGTTTCAACAGAAGATTCAGTGGAGGATTCAGTGGTCAAAGAAGCACTGGTGGAGGAGATGAGGGAAGTGATTGCAGAGAACGCTGGAGCAATGGTGGTGTTTGAGTGAGTTGGATATGATCTAGCAGAGGTTGAAGAGATCGAAAATGACGGGACAACAGAGGATGATGATGGTGCAATAAAGGAAGATTCAACAGAAGGTTGAGCAGAGGGCTCAGTGGAAGATCCAGTGGTCAAAGAGGCACTGGTTGGGGCGATTAACGAAGTGGATTGTGATTCGGTTTCCAATAAAGTCACTGTGGTTGCGGAAAACACTGGAGCAATGGTGGTGGTTAACTGATTTGAGGATGATGCAATGGAGGATGAGGCAACAGAAGAAAATTCAACAGAAGATGATTTAATAGAAGATGATTCAAGTGAAGGTGATGTAACTGAGGATGGTAAAGATGAAAAAGATGAAGAATTGTCAATGCTTGCTTCAACAAATGATTCAATAGAAGATTCAATATTCAAAGAGGCACTGGCTTCAGAGATGAACAAAGTGATTTGTGACTCAGTTTCTGATAGAGCCAAAGTGGTTGGAGAAAACACTGGAACAACGTTGGTATTTTTATGAGCTGAGGTTGATCCAATAGAGGATGGTGAAGATGAAAAAGATGAACGATTGCCAATATTTGTTTCTGCGGGAGACTCAGCAGAAGGTACAGGCAAAGATCCAGAGGTCAGAGTGACGCCGGTTGAGGATATGAACGAAGTTGTTTGTGACGACAGAGTGATTTCAGAAAACTCTGGAGCAACTGTGGTGGTTAATTTGGAACTCGGATTTAGAGATTGGATAACTGAAGAGTCAAAATCACTTGAGTATGCAATAGCTGAATATTCAGGAGTGGATGAAATTAAAACTTCAACTGATGGCGAGGGTGGTGATAAACCTAAAGTTGTGGATGACTCTGACATCGCGGCGGATCTGAAACCAGTGGATAAGTTGGTGGTTGATGGAAACGACGACAGTGGTGATTCAGAGCTAGATAGACTATTCAAGGTCGAAAACGGGACCACTGTTGCAGTCGTAGTGGCTGACTTGGAGTTCAAATCTAAGGATGAAACAACCGAAGACTCAAAAACGAATGAGCTTGGAACTTCAATTGATGGAGATATTAACAGT
>JAKTWU010000298.1:0-31735 GCA_030582435.1 Taiozyma onychis
ACTGTTGATTTAGAATCTCAAAATGGACGGTGTAAATTGGAAGCAAAACAGTTGGGTCCTCCTTAGGTGTAACATATGTTGTTCATGGCGCATTCTGGTGGTTTTTGGATTCCTCTTAGGTTCTGGTTAAAATCTCACGATGATTCGCTATTGAGTTGTTCCACTTCAAGAAAAGGTTAATAATAAATAGCCTGATCATTTACGTGAACTTGATGGGGATGAATGAACTTATTAAGCGTATGAGGATGTTTACTTTTATTACAATCAAGGTCACCCATGTTCTCACTTCTCAATCGATAGACTGATGCTTCTATACACCGCGGGTCTCTTTGAGCCCATTTGACATCAATCTGTTTCTAAAATGACTTAATCTTATATTCATTAACTCGTCTCGGTAACCTTCTCCACATGCTAGCCTTTTTCAATACAGTACTTAAAATGCGGAACGAACCATCATGGTTTCATTAACCATAACACTATTCTAAATATCCCGCGTGAAACTTGTCACCGCGGCCATTTTTAGCCAATTTATTAAAAGTTTCGAAATTTGAATTTTGATCCTCGAGAAGTTTAGAACTCAAATAGCAAGGTAGAGTACAGAAATAACATATATTTTATAATTTCTAAAGTTATATATATTAATTAACTAAAATAATTACTTCCGCTAATCATGGTATTTCCAAATGAAACCATGGTTTTGGAGGTCTTCGACTTCCAGGGAGTAAATTATGATTGAAATTGTTTCTTAGTCTCGAGATGAAATATCGGGGCTTCGGCCTCGTTCAAGCTTGACCTGAAATTCATAGAATGGTCGTAGCAAGAGATATCGAAAGAGATCAGCTAGGTTTGAGCTAGCTATTAGGAGCTTGAATTCCTAAGAAATCTTATTCAACGTCTAGAATGTGTGTGAAATGTGGCTACATAGAAACTGGAGTCAAGTCTTGAAAAGCTAGACTTCCCAATCTGGAGGTAAAAAGATCTTTCTCATGAAAGAACCCGCGAATCTCTGTCAATGCCCCTTCTGATTTGGAAGTCGACAACACACGGTCAGACGAGACTTCAACACCACCAAAAGACCTTAGAGACGCCAATTTCGCCAAGTAGAACACATTGCAATATGTATAACGGTGGATATGGACAGAATCAGTACCAAGGACAGCAGCCGCTCTATGGGACCCCACAGGGTGGTCTGGGCTCCCAACAGACTGGTTTCCAACAACAGCCTCAATATGGTCTGGCTCCTCAACAAACAGGCTTTCAACCGACCTTCCAGCAGCACCAGCAACCTCAGCAAGGTCAACTTAACAGCTACCAGTCACAGCTGAACCAGGGCTTCCAACAACAACAGCCTCTGTATTCACAGCCAACAGGCTACGTCCAACCTCAGCAAACGGGATTTGTCGGTCAAAGCTTTGTTCAACCACAACAAACCGGGTTTGCCACTCAACAACCGCCATTAGCTGCCCAGCCTACAGGTTTCACCTCTGCTGCTCAACGGGCGCCTAAGAATGAATCATTAAAGATTCCAAACATCAGGTTGTCCTTCTTGACCGCCCAAGATCAAACGAAGTATGAACAATTATTCAGAAGCGCTGTTGAAAAGGGCTCAAATGCTTTAAATGCCGACTCTGCTAGAGATATTTTGATGAAATCTGGTTTACAGCCAACTCAGCTAGGAAGAATATGGGAATTGTCTGATTTGAATAAGTCTGGTCGGTTGCTTTTTCCAGAGTTTGCTTTATCGCTGCATCTTGTTAACATTGCATTAAGTGGTAGACCAGTTCCACAAGTTTTGGAACCATCAACAAAGAGAGAGGTTGAGGGATTTGTTGATGCTATTAATTTCAGTGTCCCTGATGAAGAGGATCATAAGGCCAAGACTCCATTTGATAACATCCCATCTCAACAGCAACAGAATACCTTGAATCAATTGGGTGGTTTACAGTTTGGTCAAACAGCCTCTCAACCATTACAATCTCAAGCTACTGGTTTCCAAGCACTTCAACCTCAAGGGACTGGTTTCAATCCACTGCTACCTCAAGGGACTGGCTTTGGTTTGCAGCCTCAGGCCACTGGTTACCAGGCAGTTCCGCCACCTGTTAGTTTTGGGTTTCAACCTCAAGCAACTGGGTTCGGTCAACCCCTACAACCTCAAACTGGATTCGGTCAGCCTTTACAACCTCAAAGAACTGGTTTTCAACCTTTGCAACCCCAATTAACTGGGTATGCTGCTCCTTTATTACCTCAGGCTACTGGTGTTCAACAAACTCAATTATTGCAGGCCCAAAAGACTGGTGTTGGTAACAATAGTTTATTCCAAACCAACTTGCTACAGCCTCAAAAGACTGGCTTCCAGAATATCAATCAGTACCACAACTACAATCATGGCCAAGAATTTATCAAGCCAGAAGAGAAACAATTGTTCAGTAAGATCTTTGAAACCTATGACATCAAGAGAAGTGGTTTACTCGATGGTAAAACTAGTGCTGAAATCTTCAGGAAATCCGGCTTGAACCGCTCTGAACTAGAAAAGGTTTGGAACTTGGTTACTGTTAATGATCAGACTCATTTGAACAAAGAGTCATTCTCATTGGGTATGTGGTTGATCTACAAAAAATTGAATGGCCATGAACTGCCAAATCGTCTACCTGATCATTTATTGCCTGATTCCAACAAGATATTGAACGGTGTTAAGGAGCAGCTGAAGGCTCAGCCATCCACTTTTGGGAAAGGTGCTTCAGTTAAGAAAGTTGATGAGCCATCTTCATTAGATTTGTTGAAGTCCAAGATTGAACAAAACAAGATCCAGCTTGAGTCGTTGAACGTTCAGATTGCCAACAACACCAGCTCCAAACCAAACACTAATGATGAAGAAAATTTGAGAGCCATTGAAGTTCTGAAGAATCAAATTAAGTCTTTACCAACAGGCTCTAATTCAGGTGAAAAGCTTCAACTCAGAGACAAATTGTCCAGTTTGACATCAAGAGTACCAGAGCTAATTCGTGAAATTGTCAGAATTGATAATGAGATCACAGAATCACGTATTGAGCTGTACAAAATCAAGAACCCATCAACTATTGTTGGCACTGGTCCAAATGGTGAAGTTACCGAAGCAGATAAGAGAAAGGCCAAAAACAAAGCTCTGTTGAATCAAAGAATGGCTGCATTGACTGGTAAGGCTGTCACTGATCTAACGGTTGACTTTGATGAACAGCAACGAAAATTTGAACAGGAGGTTGCTTCTTACAGGGCCAAGAGTAAAGAAAATCAAGAAAACATATATGACATTGAAAAGACCATCAAGGATTTATCTCAAGGTGCTCAAGAGACCCTAAGTAAAGGTTCTGAGGGTGGTTTATACAGAAAGTTTGACCTTGGCATTGATGTACAACCTGAGACTGCTCAGTTCATTAAGGAGTTGAGACAATCAAGAGTTCCTGACTATACCGCTCCTGCAAGTACCACAGCTTCCCCAGCCATCGCAACACCAACACCTAGTCAGGACGTCAGAGTCCCTTCTCAATCAGAGCCAGTCGCTAAGTCATCTACGCCAGACTCTTACAGCAGTTACAAGACTCCAGAGGACAGAGCTGCATTTATCAAGGAGCAAGCAAAGAAGAAGATGAACGAAAGACTGGCAAGATTTGGTTTATCAAGAAACAGATCAAGTTCTGATCAGTCAACCCCAACTACACCACCCGCTAATATTGCCTCCCCTACTCCAGTTCAACCAGTTATTACTTCCCCTTCTTCTGCTGCCCAAGAAGCAGTTGAGCAACAACAGCCAAAAGCACAAGTTAAGAAGTCACAGCCTCCTCCAGTGATCAAAGCTTCTGCTCCACCACCTCCACCTAAGACGAGGAGTGCACCACCGAAAATTGCTGCTGCTATCGAAGAATCTGAGGATGAAGACGAAGAAGAGAAGAAACTGCGCCAACGGTTGGAAGACTTAAAATTGAAGAAGAAGGCTGAAAAGGATGCCAGAAAAGCTGAATTGCAAAGACAGCTAGCAGAAGCTGAAAAGGAGGAAGAGGTTATTGAACCACCAGTTGAAGAGAAGAAACCCCAAACTTTCGCTCCACAGTCTGTTAAACCAGCTGCTACTCCTCCAGTCACAGTTGCTGCTTCTACAGCCGCACAGACCGTTCAACATCATGATTCCAATCCTTTTGCTAAGAGTTTTGGTGACTCTTCAAAGACTGTTCCTTCCAATAATCCATTTGGTAGACAGACTGCTGCTAAACCAATAGCTGCTCCATTGCCTTCTTCATCTGTTGATAAGTCCAAGATTGAAGCTCAAAGAAAGGCTCAACGTGGGCAAGATGACGATGATGACGACTGGGGTTCTGATGATGATCACAAAGTGAGCGATGATGATGAAGATCTACCAAATCGTCAAGGTGCTGCTCATTTAGCTGGTTTATTGTTCTCTGGGATGGGTCCAGCTAGAACCAATTCAAGCTCTGAAATTCCAACACCAAAACAGGAAACACCAAAGGCTAAACCAGTCCCAATTGCTGCACCACTTCCAAGTATCTCATCAAACAGTGTCCCCACTGTCAAGTCAGTTGTTGAGGATCCTACCGCTCAACAGGCACCTCCTATTAGTACACCATCTATTCAATCGTTACCACCACCAATTCCTCAAGCTCCTGTTCAAGAAGTTCCTCCTGCTCCAGTGGCTCCTTCAGTTCCAGAAGAAGCTCACAGCCAAGCTCCAGCTCCAGCTCCACCGCTTCCAGAAGCTCCAACTCTTGAGGGTTTTGAGCAACAGCCTCCATCTCAATCATTTGACGATGCTGATCCATACGCCGCACCACAACATGCAGTACCACAACCACCTGCCTTTATAAAGACTCCAGCTGTACCAGCGCAAACTGAATTCTATCAGGCTGTTGGTCCATCTGGGTCTGAGATTTTTTCAACTCCAACTGGTACATCTCCAGCTCCTGAAGAAGCTCCTGCTGCTGCACCTCCTCCAGTCCCTCAGGCTGAAGCTCCAGTTATCCCATCATTTGAGGCAACTTCTGCGCCTCCTCTCCCAGACTTCAATGCTCCACCCCCACCACCTCTTCCTGAGTTCTCGGCACCTCCACCTCCACCGCTTCCTCAAGTTGGTACCTCTACATCTCTAGCTCCTGAAGAAGTACCTGCGGTTGCACCTCCTCCAGTCCCTCAAGTACAAGCTCCAGCTATTCCAACATTTGAGGCACCTCCTGCGCCTCCTCTCCCAGGCTTCAATGCTCCACCTCCACCTCCTCTTCCTGAGTTCTCAGCACCACCACCTCCACCACTTCCTCAAGCTGATACCCCTTTAGCTCCCCCTCCACCTCCTCCACCTGCTGAACTGCCATCTTCAGCTCCAATCTCTTCTCCACCTGCCCCATTAGCAGGTGGTTTGCCGTTCCTTGCTGAAATCAACAAGCGCAGAGACGAATCCAATGTTGTTGGCTAAAATGTTATATAAAGATAGAACTGTATTGTATGCTCCCATGAATTTTAGAGCACTTGTTTCAAATTCAAAGCTATCTGAAGTAGTTTATTCGGATGAACTGTCACCAGCTTGTAATTATCTTGGTGAAACTTTCAATACTTTCGTATCCACACTGTTACAAGTCTCGGATTTAAACGGGTTTGACTAAAACGGGGAATAATTTAGATTTGAATCAATAAGGAAAAGCCTTTCCCTGCCACACATCGGAGGGCAAACTCATGGCGGAAATTCTCAAGCCTAAAGATGATCAGAATCACAGGAGATGCTGCCAATGCTAGTGCTAATAGGTCCATACAGTCCAGAGCCATCCCTGCTACAGCGGCTAACTATTTACCCGAGAAGGTACTTTGTTCTGTGTTTGAGTCTCAGAGAGGCGACTCCCTGGTCAGTTTGTGCTTTATCAAGTTATCCACTGGTGATATAAAGGTAACTCATGTGTTAGATTCTCAAACATTTGTTAGGACCATCCACAAGATCCACCTCTATGAGCCTACAGAGATAATTGTCCCACAACCGCGTCTCTCCCCGGTTCCTAGCAAGTTGGTCACCATTCTAAAATCAAATATCACTCAGGGGGCGTCTATTGTTGGATTGGATAAGCGGTGCTTTGACAAGTCGCGTGGTGAAGAAGAACTATCCAATTTGGCTTTTGACAGAGACGTGCAGTATTTGAAGAACTCATTGAGAAGCCAAGAAGGTATCCTCTGTGCCTTTTCTGCCGCTGTCCATCAACTCCAACACTCCATGACAAGATCAGTATCTTTCAAGAAGTTTAGAATTAAGTTTGAAGCATCAGAAAGTGTTATGTTCATTGATTCCAGCACCGCAAGAAGCTTGGAGCTAGTAACGAGCCAGAGTGGTGGGAAAGGTATGACTTTGCTAAAGTTCATGAAGAAGACGGTGACAAAAATGGGAGAGAGATCGTTGAGAAACAGTATACTACAGCCATTGAGCGATGTTGAAAGCATTACTGAGAGGTTTTCAGCAGTTATGGAGTTGACGCGAAAGGAGAGCTTGTTGGATGGTTTAATATCGGATTTGGTGCAATGTGAAGACTTAGACAAGTTATTCACTCTAATGTTGGTGTCCAGGAACCAGGACAGTATAGTTGGTAAGTTAGGCATTAATCATTTGATTCTTGTGAAGAGTTCTATTCAGTTGGCAAATAATGTTGGGAATATGTTGGAAACAGTAGACTCCTTGTTACTGCAACAAGTCAGAGACATCTGTAAAGATGAGGGTTTACAGCAAATCATGGATCTAATCAATGATTCGGTAAACGAAGATGTCGCTTGGGCGAAAGGCTCCTTGGACTTAAGGAATCAGATGTTGTATGCCGTTAAATCTGGCAGTAATGGTTTGATTGGTGTTTCAAGGAATGTCTATAAGATGTTGGTTGATGAAGTCTATGACTCTATCAAAGCCATTGGTGAAGAATTTGGTGTTGATGTGGAGCAGGGTTACAATGCCAAAAGAGGCTTTTATATTAAATTGAAGAATCAGAAAGATTTGGATCACATTCCACCTGTGTTCATCAGAAGGGCGAACAGAAAGAACTACGTTGAGTGCACCACACTAGATCTATTGAAGTTGAATTCAAGAATTGATGATACAGTCAATGAGATCATTACTATAAGTGACCAAGTAATAACCTCAGTGATCGAAGAGATCTCCAGATTCCTTCCTATCTTGTTCATGGTTGCGGAGGCACTATCCCTTTTAGATTTGATCCAATCTTTTGCTCAAATCGCAGTCAAAAATGGTTATAAATGCCCTGAGTTCTCCGAGAATATCATGTTGAGAGGTAGCAGACATCCAATATTGGAAACTCTGATCAAGAACTTCGTTCCGAATGATGTGATCTGTCTTAATGAAGCTTCAAGGCTCCAGGTGATTACAGGTACCAACATGAGTGGCAAGTCAGTTTACCTTAGACAAGTTGCACTTATCTCAATCATGGCTCAAATTGGGTGCTTTGTCCCAGCAGATTGTGCGATATTGAAGGTATTTCATAGTTTGAAGGCTAGAGTCTGTGCTGATATTCCTGATGGTTCAGATGTTTCTTTGTTCTCAAATGAAATGATGGAAATGGCTTGTATCCTGGAAGAGATTGACGAGAAGTCTTTGGTTTTGATAGATGAGTTAGGTAGAGGTTCAAGCATCAATGATGGCTACGCCATTTCTTTGGCCATCTGTGAACATTTGATAAAGACAAAGGCCATTATTTTCGTATCTACTCACTTCCACAAGTTGTCGTGTAATCTAGGCCTAAGAATTGGCGTTGCGCAAGCACATATGAGTACAGCGAACGAAGGGGAAATCATCAAGATGAGACACCAATTAAAAGATGGGATTTCAGATTCAACAGAATATGGCACAAAGATAGCGCAGAAATTCTTTGAGGGTCAAGTCATCTTGAGATCAAGAGAGATTTCTAATCAATTGAAAGTCAATGACTTTGGGAAGTACATTGCTAATGATGCTGATAGGATCCGTTCTAAGAAATGTGTTAACCTTGCTGCCTTGTTACGGTATTTTAAGAGTGGTGAGTACGGGGAAGTTGATCAAAAATTGTTGATGAAGATACAGGATGAATTCATAGGTTAGCAGGAAACAGTGTCAGGATGATTTGATTTGCACAAACGTAGAGAAACTAACACAAAACACTCTGAGATCCAGTTTGACAGGTTCCACCCGCCTACAAAGTGCCCCCATAAAACTTCGCGAACTTGTTCATTTAGCCGCGGCTCTAAAAATTGTGCCACTTCCCCACCCAGAAAAGACTGAGCCAGAGAAAAGTGACACTTTTTTTGGACTACGGTGGAGTATAAAAACTGAGTGAGGCCCAATTTCGCCAACAACAGCAAAAACGGTAGCGCTACGAACAATGATTTACATCCGGAGACTCCTGAGATCGACCAACCGTAAGGAGGAGCTCAGGCTGGTGCTGAGCAACTTGCTCCAGCTTTACAGAGAGAACAAGCGCCATCCTTCTAGACCAGTTATCATCTTCCTGGTGACGGTTCTTGCCTCTTCCTCAGTTGGTGTTGGTTTCTTTCTGAACAAGATCATCAACGATATCAGAGACAAGAGGGCTAGACCGCTGTACAGAAGATCCTCTTCCACACTTCTCAAGAACGGTGCCAGAGAACTATACATCCCATATAAAAATAGACAGAAGAGAGTTGTTGTCCAGCCAACTGACCCAGAAATCTACGAGACTGACAAGTTTAAGTTCAAGTCCTTTGTGAAAAACATTAAGCACGAGAATGAAACCAACAAGGTTTTCAGTTCGAAGTTCTTGAACCAGCTGAGAATAATTTGGCAGATCTTGATCCCAAAATTCAAGGATAAGAACACAGTGCTGCTAATAACCCAGTTCTTCTTTTTAATTTTAAGAACTTGGTTAAGTTTGCTAATTGCTAAGCTAGACGGTCAGATTGTCAAGGATATCATTGGTGGTAAGTTCAAGAAGTTCTTGCGTGACTTGGTATACTGGTTCTTGATGGCTCTCCCTGCTTCATACACCAACAGTGCTATCAAATACCTAGAGAGGAAACTATCTATCAACTTCAGAACCAACTTAACTAGATATATTCATGATATGTACCTAGATTCGAGAATGGTTTACTATAAGATCATCTTCAACAACGAAGCAATCAAGGACATTGACAACTTCATTACGACTGACATCAGCAGATTCTCCAACGCCATTTGCTCATTATTTTCCAACATTGGTAAACCAATGATCGATCTGGTTTTCTTCGCTTTCTACCTAAGAGATAATTTGGGTACTGCCGGTATCAGTGGTATCTTCATCAACTATTTCATCACTGCTGCTGTCTTGAAACGTTTCACTCCACCATTCGGTAAATTGGCTAAGCAAAAGGCTGAATTGGAAGGTGAATATTACAATAATCACTTGAATTTGATCAGTAATAGTGAAGAAATTGCATTTTATGACGGAACTGAACTTGAAAAGATAAAGATTAACAACACTTATGAAAGAATGATGGACCACATTTTCAAGATCAACAGAATCAAAGTCAGTTACAACGTGTTGGAAGATTACATCTTGAAGTACACCTGGTCTGCCCTTGGATACCTCTACTCTTCAATCCCAATATTTGTTGTCACTTTGCAAGATAATGTCAAGAAGAGCACTGAAGAGAGAAACATGCGTCAATTCATTGTGAACAAGAGATTAATGTTGTCAATGGCTGACGCTGGTAGTAGATTGATGTATTCCATCAAAGATATCTCCAAATTGACTGGGTACACTGACAGAGTCTTTACCTTGTTGACCATATTGCATCAAGTCCATGCACAGGAATTCAACTACGGTGACGAAGCAAGCTATAACAGAATTAGAGGTACCATTCAACATCACTACAACGGCTTAAGATTTGAAAAGATTGACGTTATAATTCCGTCTCCAGAAGGTAGTGAAGGTACCAAACTAATTGGTGAATTGGACTTCAGTTTGAAGAACCATGAATCTCTCTTGATTTTGGGTATGAACGGCTGTGGTAAGACTGCTATTGAAAGAATCATTGCCGGTCTATGGCCACTATACCGTGGTTTGTTATCTAGACCGAATGATGACGATGTCATTTATCTACCTCAACGTGCATACTTTAGCAATGGTACCCTAAGAGAGCAAATCATATATCCAATGTCACATTCAGATATGGTTTCCCAAGGCTACACTGATCAGGATTTGGTCAAGATCTTGAAAGAAGTCAAACTCGAATATTTGCTTGATCGTGATATCGGATTGAACTACTTGGAATCTATTCACGACTGGAAAGATGTCTTGAGTGGAGGTGAGAAACAAAGGGTCCAGTTTGCTAGAATCTTGTTCAAGAATCCAAAATTCATTGTGTTGGATGAAGCCACAAATGCCATCAGCAGTGATATTGAAGCCTACCTGTTTGACCTATTGAAGAAGAAGAAATTTGCCTTTATCACTTTATCACACCGTCCATTATTGATCAAATACCACGATTACTTATTAGAAATTGAAACTGGTGGCAATTGGATCTTTGAAACATTAGGAAGTGACCACGCCATCACCTCAATTGACAAGGAAATCAAAGAGATCAAAGACAAGTTGAAAAATGTTGACAAGTTGGAGCATCGTAAAGTGGAATTAGAAGCTCTATTAGAGGGCGAAGAAGTTGACGATGATAAGCCAGTGACGAGTTTGGTTGAGGCTACGAAGACAAACAATACCGACACCAGTGAAAAGAAACAAAAGGCTTCCAGTGCTGGTAAACCAATCAAGAAACCTAACCTTGTTGTGAAGAAGACTCCAAAGGGCAAGAAGAACGAGTTGGATCTACACCAGGTTAAGCAAGTCGATTAAGTTACTAGATGCCTTTCGTTATATTTATTTATCGAGTGTTAAATTATGAGGTTACGACTTTTTCTTTACCTACACCTCATGTAGACTTGGAGGCTCTCAATGGCTTTAATAAATCAGTTCGTTGTCTATACTAAAAGTTCCGGTACGAGCAACATTGAAAAAATAATCGACAAACTGGAAAAATCACAGGACTCTGTTCAACAAGACTATTCAAAGTCAGTACTCCACAAAGTCGCACAGAAGGATGTTTTCCCTTAGATCACTGATACCAGGGAGAACTCAAATACTTGGAGGCTCCGCTGGTGTCTTCAAAGCTTCACAATCTATCCGTTCAGTTTCTCTATTATCCGAACTTCACCCATCATTAAACTCCACCAGAAATCACAAAAGAGTTGGTAGAGGTCCTTCTTCCGGCTATGGTAAAACTTCTGGTAGAGGTCAAAAGGGTCAGAAGGCCCGTGGTACTGTTAAACCTTGGTTCGAAGGTGGTCAAACCCCTATTGTAAAACTATTCCCAAAAGTTGGCTTCAAGAGAGTCAACGCTCCACAGTTCAAGGTTGTCAATTTGAACAGAATCTCTGAATTTCTAGAAAGCGGGAGATTAGAACTTGCTGAAGATGAAGTGCTGACCATGAGAAAGATGAAACAAGTCGGTTTGATTACTGGTACTTTAACTGATGGTGTCAAGATCTTGGCCCAAGGTAAAGAGTTTTTCCCATACAAACTGAAGATTGAGGCCAGCGGAGCGTCAACTGAAGCTATCAGAGCCATCGAAAGAGCCGGTGGTGAATTCACTGCTCGTTACTTTAGCAAACTGTCTCTAAGAGCCCACTTACACCCAGAATACTTCTTAAATGCGAGAGGTCATATCCCATTAGAAGCTAGACCAACGAGAAGAAGAGATGTTCACTATTACAGCCGAATGGACAAGAGAGGCTACCTGATCAAAGAAAATAATAAACTATATCAAGCCATTCAAAATGCTAAGGTTGCAAGACCAACTATCAAGGCTCCAAGAACCACAGATGTTGGGAACTTGGGTGCTAAAGTTAATGAAAATGCTGAAGGTTTCAGAAATTCTGGTATTTTCAAACTGTCTGATTTGAAACTATGAGCTTGTTAGCGCTGTAACGACTTGTATATAATAATCTATTTTAACGTATAGATATGATTATTGTTGTAGCTATGAAATTGGGCGCATTTCTAGTAATGAGATAACAAGAAAATCACAATGTTAATATTATTACACATAAGTTTCCGATGATGGAGAGGTACTGGTGAAGTGTTGACTCATGGCCATAATAAATATTCGTAATCAGTAAAAAGAAATCGTATGCAAATCATAACTCATGACATCAAAATGCAAATAAGACCAACAATGAATTGTAGGTGTGAGCGACGTGATATTAGTTGATAATGGAGTGGATGTAATTGTCTAAGCCTTCTCAATGAGGGATCTGATGTCACTCAAACTCAATCTGTTGGTTAAGCTGACTGTCATGGCTCCAGTGACAGCGTCATACAGGCTTTGGTTTTTGTTGGTAGCCTTCCATAGGGCATCAGTATCAAATTTGTCAGCTTGAATCATAGCTCTTAGTCTAGGTTCATATTTGTGTTGGAATGGAAGTTTACCCACAATCATAGTAAATAACAGCACACCAAATGCCCAGATATCGGCAGAAGGCCCCAAAGGAGGTGGAGAAGTCTCTAAAAGTTCTGGGGCTGCATAAGGCAATGAACCTATGTGGGAATGAGGTAAGTTTGGATCTTCGTTGGCATGCTTGTTGAATTCAAATGGTTGAGGAGTAAAGACAATTTGACCAGCAATGCTGCCAGTCGACGTTGAGGTGAATAGAATATTAAGCTGTGTATCATCATGCGTCAAGTTCTTGTTCGTGAGGTTCTTCTGAAGTGACTTCTCAGGAGTTGAAAGAATTTTGGTACCTGAAAATGATCTTGGAATTGAAGGCCTTCTTCTGATTCTTTGATTTTCAGATGGGGGACCAATAACAATATCATCATCTGATTCGATTTTCTTCATGAATCTCAAACTCATGCCAAAATCACAAATCAAGATCTTTGTACCTCTGGCATTTTTATCAATCAAACAATTCTCTAATTTGACGTCACCATGAACAATGCCTCTTGTATGCATGTATGACAAACCGTCAATGATCTGAAGCGCATAACGTTTTGTCAAAGAGAGTCTTGATTCAATGCTAATCTCCTGAGGACCATCATAGAGGCCCCATGCTGACACTAAATCAAAAAGAGTACCGCCGGAAATCCTTTCAGTCAAACAAAATATGGCGCTTTCGGCTTCTTTCATATTCACTAATGGAAGAATATTTGGATGTTTCAACTCTGCCCAAATATCAGTTTCCCTTTTGAAAAACTGTTTGACGTCATCTGATTTAGTACTAATGATCTTGATAGCTCTCGTACGACCATCTGTTACAGATTTGCATTCTCTGATAAGGCCCCATGCACCATGGCCAATGATTTTATCAATCTTGTGGCCCAAAATTACACTCCCTTCTTCAGTAGTCTTTGAAGATCGTTCACTGAAACTTGATAAGAATTGCAATGCTGGTGAGGACTTTGGTTTCTTCTTTAACGTTCTCTTCACTACTCTTGAGATTGTGTCAGAATCAGCATATGTGGTCAAGTCAAGCATGATCTTTTTTCTCATAGAAAACGGTAGATCACTGAAGCCTTGCGGTAGTTTCGACTCAACGATATCTTCAGCAGTTTTCAGAACACTATCATAATCCGATGCCTTTGGAACAGCATGCGTAGGAACGGAAACAGGAGAAACTTGAGCATGCGAGGTACCAAGATGGGTTTGTGTGAGTGAAGTAGAGGAATATGGGAAGCTATCAATGGTTGAGGAATCGAATGAGTTATCAGTGGAGAAACTTTCGTCAGCATCGCGAGCCCATTTGCTAACCACAGAGCTGAAATCAAAATCAGGCACATATTCATCCATCATATCCGAGGCCTGGCGCCTCAGTTCTTGTCTATCTTGCCTTTCTTGTCTTACTCTGTGAGTTGAGAAACTTCTTAGTGGCCTTAGCTCCAGAGAGGCCCCCACCCTTGGTGACGATGGGTTTCTTAATCTGTGAGGTCTATATCGGATGTCATCATACATTCTTCTACCGTTTTCAGTATCAAAGTTCATGGTTTCATTCTCGGAGTAGATTCTGGTCAACTTAGATCTAGACTTTGATTCTTGAACATATTGTAATTGGTTGTAGGGAGTGTCCTTGGCCTTCCGTAGCTTCAGAGCAGGTGAGTCTGTCAAGATTTGGGGCAGCTGACCTCTGACGCTTGGCGATACGGCGCGCGGTGTGGAAAATTGTAAGAAGCCACTCTCTGAATCGCTGTTATCAGCACTAGTGGCATATTTTCTGCTCTGCAGTTCGTCAATTTGTGCCAATGATCTTCTTGAATGTAGGGAGGTCTGTTCGGGAACCAGCTCAGAAGAAACGGAGGATTCACAGGAGTCGTCATCGCGGCTTCTTCTTTTACCATGAGATCCCAGCGAGTCTAGTGACATTGAAATACCCTAGCAGAAGAGGGGTCTTGGTGGTGGAATGGAATATAAAGAAATGGTTGATGACCAGATCAGGACCACAAAAGCACACAGATGTTTGGAGATTCAAATAATGGAAAGCAGCTGGGGCAGCAACAACGCTACTTCTGTATCAATATATAAGTCGATCAATGCCTGGTGGTGCTTCAGGCAGGCGCAAGCGTAGAAATTAGCCGTTATGTGTCAAATATTTGATGTTGAAGGTCCCGTAAATTCTGTCTTCCTTTGTATAATAAAAAGTTCGCGATAATGAAACCGGAAATCTGGTTCTCTGGGTTTATCTTCACGTGATAGGCACGTGAGCATCATGTCATAACCCTCGGTACAGTTCCAGCCAATAGAAATTCGCTAAAAAGTGATTTCGTCAAATTAGAAAAAACAAAAGAAAAATCTTGGAAAGTTCGAAACTACGTGCAGTTGACACTCAAGCTAAACTACTTTATCATAAATCAAAATGGGTGGTGGTCCAGCTGCTAAAACTTACATGGGTTGGTGGGGTTTCCTAGGTTCCCCAGCTCAAAAAGGTATCACATCATATGCTGTCTCGCCTTTTGCTCAGAGACCTTTGAAAGGTGCTGCTCACAACGCTGTCTTCAATGTCTTCAGAAGAGTTAAGAACCAAGCCTTCTTCATCATTGTTCCAGGTATTAAGATCTGGGAATGGTGGGCCCAAGCCAGAGACTACAACGAATACTTGTACACTAAAGCTGGTAGAGAAGAATTGGAAAGAGTCAACGTCTAAGATGTTTAACATATGAACAGTATAAAATGAAGAGGTATAGAAAAGGGGACGTAATTGATAGGATTGTGTCGATCCTGACAGAATTCTTTCGAAGGATTGAACTATTGCATTATCATTCAAACAATTGAGAAGTTCTTTTCAAATATTCCTAAAGTTGATATTTTTTTATTAATACTAGGTGATGGCCCAAATCATCAAGATCAAAAATGGGGTACTATTAATATAGTCTGGTTATTTATGAAATTCAAATGTACAAAGCTTACAATAAGATTGATATTGGGTAGTCTAGAATTAAAATGATTAAAATCTTATAAAGTTTGTTGGATTTTATTCTCCTTTCTAAAATTGGGCGTTTATGGATTAAATGAAGCCCTTATTGAACAATTGAACAGATGCAAATGTGCTGGGCAAGTGTAACAGACAGAAACTCATTTAGAACGCTTGTAAACCTTGTTGAAGAATAAAGTCAAGACTTCAGCTTTGAAGCCTCTGGATTCGTCAATCTTAGAGATTTTTTCCTTCAGTTCCTTAGCAATCGATTCTTCGTATTCATGATAGATCTTTTCAATGTTTAGTTCGTTGAATAAGTCCTTTACAATTTTTTCCTTAGAAGCATCCTTAATACCGTAGTTTTCATCCAGGACTTTTCTTTGTTCCGGTGTGACAATCTTCAAGGCAGTGTTGATGACCCAACTACACTTGTTGTCTTGAATGTCAGTACCAATTTTACCAATGTCTTCCGGCTTACCAAAACAGTCTAGGTAGTCATCTTGAATTTGGAAGTATTCACCTAGTGGGATCAACACATCTTGGGCTTGCTTTAGATCTTCGTCGCTAGCAACACCAGCAGCGTACATAGCCAAGGCAACTGGTAAGTAGAATGAATAGTAAGCGGTCTTAAAAATGACAATCAATGAGTGTTTCTTTAAAGAGAACTTGGACAAGTCAACGTGGTCTTCTGGAGCAGTGATCAAATCTATTAATTGACCCAATTCGGTTTGGAAAGTGACTTCATGAATCAATTCTAAGAGATCAACATAATATGAGTCTTGCTTGAAGTACTTCTTTAATAGGACAAAGATAGCAGCTTCTAGCATGAAGGCATCATTGATGGCGATATCACCAACTTCTTTCTTTCTGTACCAACATGGTTGACCTCTTCTAGTGATGGACTTATCCATCATGTCATCAGCGACCAAGAAATAAGCTTGTAGCAACTCGACAGCCCAACCCAAGACAGAGATCTTCTTGTATTCTTCGACAGGCAAGTCAGCGTATGAGGTCAAACCTTTCAGACTTGCGTATGTGTCCACAACGGAGATACCTCTGTTCAATTTCCCTCCTGGGGTATTGTAGTTCAAATTGGCAGTGTACCACTCGATGGCCTCTTCAGGCATACCATAGTCTCTTAATGGTTGGATCAGCTCTTCGACCAGTTCTGGGAAGATATTCAGGAACTTTTCAACTTTGGCAGCTTTGTCTGACATTGTGGGATTGATAATGCTGTGATATGGGCGTGTATTGGTGGAGATAAATACCATTTTGAACGGAAGTTTTCTTGTCGTTTAACTTTTTACCTTTCACTTTCGGCTCGAGACGACTCAAACGAATTCGCGAAAAACGATAAAAATATTATTTGTCTGCAGTATAGAGCTAGTTCGCGGAGAACTTTGCGTTACCCGGATTGAGAACCGGTTAGCGCCGCAGCGAGCTCATCGCCAGAAAAATTTTAGAACTGAAAATTAATCACATAGAGAAAGGTGTCTGTAGAGAGTGCATAAATACAGAACACAGGATGGGAAAAGGTAAATTGAAAGAGGCTTTAGTCAACGAAAAGGTCAAGAAACAGGCTGCCAAGGAAAAACAGCAGAAACTGGAGAAGCAGAAGGAAGGTGTCATGGCCTCTGGTCCAAAGACAGTCACTAAGGAAGACTTAACTGCTAAACTGCAAACTGAAAAGGAAGCCCAAGAAGCTGAAGAATCAAATGAGTCTGAAGAAAAAGGAGAAGAAAAACAATCACCTGAACCAAAAACCAAAGATATCAAGCCTTCCAAGAAGTCCAAATCTCAAGATGAATACCAAAGTAATGCCTTATCTAAGAAAGATCAAAGAAAGCTAAAGAAAGCCATGCACGCTAAATTAGAACACAAGGAAGGTTCTCAAAATGAATCTGAGGAAGAAATTGATGAAGACGAAGTTTCAAATGCCGAAATTGCTGAAGATGACGACTCAGAAATGGAAGAATACCTATTAGACCTCGAGAAACTAGCCAGAAGTGATAGTGAATCTGAATCTGATGGAGAAGATGAGGACCAAGATGAAGATGAAGATAAAGAAGAGGAAGAAAAAGAAAAAGATGATGAAGAGCAAGATCAAGATGATGAAGAAGAAGAAGAAGAGGAAGATATACTACTATCAGATGTTGAAGTCGATTCAGATGCCGATATCGTCCCACATTCCAAGTTAACCGTCAACAACGTTGCCGCTCTAAAGGATGCCCTGGAACGTGTACAATTGCCATGGGCCAAACACTCATTCCAAGAGCATCAATCCATAACGTCATCCAAGGCCGTTGAACCAGAAATCAAAGACATCTACGACGACACTGAACGTGAATTAGCATTTTACAAACAATCATTAGAAGCTGCCCTTGAAGGTCGTTCCAAGTTATTGAAATTGAAGGTCTCATTCTCTAGACCTTCTGACTTTTTTGCCGAAATGGTCAAATCTGACGAACACATGGATAAACTAAAGGCTAAATTGGTTAAGGAAGCCTCTGAAAAGAAGGCCTCAGTTGAAGCTAGAAGACAAAGAGAACTAAAGAAATTCGGGAAGCAAGTTCAAAATGCTACCTTGCAAGAACGTCAAAAGCAAAAGAGAGATACATTAGAAAAAATTAAAGGCTTAAAGAGAAAGAGACAAAATGATGAAATTTCAGGTGATGCATTTGATATTGCCATCGAAGAAGCGACTGCTGATACCGATGAACGTAAGAACAAAGATAGAAGACAAAAGCCAAACTCCAAGAGAATGGCCAAGGATGCTAAATATGGTCAAGGTGGTATGAAAAGATTTAAGAGAAAGAATGATGCTTCTTCCTCAGCTGATATCTCAGACTTCTCCACTCATAAGATGAAGGGGAAATCTACTAAGCGTCCAGGTAAGAGCAGACGTAACAGAGGTTAAAATCGATCAAAACTTTTACTTGCATGATGTATAGTATCCTTAAAGACATAAATAATTACACTGATAAATTATAGTGAAAGCTCTTTATATTTCTAAGTGCTCAAAAACCCCAATTCTTTTAACGATTCAACAAGCTCCTTATCGATATATTTGGCCAAACTTGGCTCACCGTTCAAACCTTTTCTCTTTCTTGTCTTCATCACAAAGTCTCTAGCGAGACTATTGATTGGTGCTGGTCTCAATTTTGGAATCGGAACATCCTTATCCAATGGATCACCAGGGACGACATCCCATTTCTCAAAGAACAACGAAACCAAAGCCTGACCTTGCGTAGCGACTCTGATATCAGTTTCTAACCCAATGGAATCAATAACTGGGACAAACCCATGTATCTTGTAGAGTTGAGTAGCGGAGATCGGTTCATCTTTCAATACGGCACCCCTTCTCTTATCCAAGATTTGTTCAATGACTTTGATGGTCTGGGAAGTAGAAATTATTTCAAAAGAATAGATAGGCTCCATTATTCTAGGTGAGGATGTCAATATGGCTGAATAACAAGCCTTTCTCACCATTGGAATGATCTGACCATTCCCTCTTTGTAATGGGACACTGGAAAACTTGGCATCGATGATCTTGAATTTGACATTTCTAATGGATTCGTCAGCTAATGGACCCTCCTTAGTAGCCCATTGAAAACCTTGAGTAATGGAGTCTTTCATGCTGTTCAGTAACTCTTTATCAACTTCTTCAGTTAGCGTGTCATCGAGGATGGCATTTGGCCCCCTTGCATCAGGACCAAAACTCCAGAATGATCTAGCAGCCAAAGAATCCCAACCGTAATGTTCTCGTAGAATTCTATTAAATCTTTTGTCAAATTGGATCTTTCCTTTCTCCAAATCATTAGCGAGTTCTTCCTCTAACGGCTCAGCGATGATTGTGATTTCATTCTGTTCATTTTGGGATTTGATCGACACTTTTGTGAATGAACTATCCACGAGAGTCTCTGAGAACTTTGTGATTGGGTCTGAAACTTTGATGTTAATCTCAGTGATATCTCTTAAGTCATACAACAGGGAGTCCAAGTACAATTCGCCAGACCCGAAAATGACATGTTCACCACTTTCTTCAACTTTGATTTCAACACCACAATAGGACTTGTTGATCTTTCTTAATCCATCCAACAGTTTTGGTAGTTCAGATGGAATTTGTGGCTCAATGACAACCTTGAAAACGGCTCTGGTCAAGTAGTCAATTGGTTTGAAAATAGCCAATGAAGAAGTGTTGTCATTATGGAAGATCGTACCGGATTTAGAAATGATATCAATACCACCAAGTAGCACGATTGACCCGACTGGAGCTTCTTCTATAGGGATCTTATATCTCCCACCAGGGATGTATAACTCTTCAACCTTGATCACCTCCAAATCTTCATCATCATCATTATAGTTCTCACCAAGTATTTTAATTTTTCCACCTTTCTTAATGCTACCAGAGAAGACTCTCACCAAAGCTAAGTTGTTCTCCACCATTTTGGAGATATGTGCAATCAATGGACCTCCAATGGACGACTTTTGGATCTGAGTTGCGATTTCATCGAAACCTGGGGTGAACAGGAGAGATTTTGAATGATCTTCTGGTGAATTCAATTTCTCAATTGCATCAACAAACCCTTTTGAATCACCAAAGATTTGCTTGAATGATTCTTTCAGTAGGTATTGTGGATCAGATTTCGATAATTGTTTAGAGATAGAGACTCCGTAGGCCTCATAAATAGCCTTTCTCAAAGTTTCTGGAGATTGAGTTAGAATTTGTGTCACTGTCTTATAGATCGGCTCTAAGATGAAATGGATAAATGATCTTTTTTCACCATTTCTTGAAAATTTGTTGATTTCTGGGTCATAGTAAATATCACCCCATAGTCTCTTTGCAAACGCTTCAATGTCAGTTTGAATCCCTAGTCTTTCAGTGTATAGCGTAGCGAATGATTTCAAAGTGAAATTGAAGTTCAAGTCAGCGGAGGCAAAAACAATGTTATTTAAATCTGGGGAAAACAAAGTTGCATGTTGATAATTTGTAATGAATTGGTTTTCTTGGATGTATGTGTTTATTTGATCAATAACGTTTCTGATTTTGTAAAATGCGTCATTTGGTGGTAATCTCAATTCCAAGATTAACCTGTCCAGCTTGTTGACCACAAACAACAGTTGCAAGTTGTGTAGTAGAGCGTTATCAATGGCCTTTTGAGCACCGATGGTCAAGCCTTCAACGGAGTCTATTATCACCACTGAAATATCTGTCAATCGTTGAGCTATGGCAACTTCATCTGTGAAATTGATATGGCCTGGAGTATCGATGATATTCAACACGGTGGAAACGCCTTTCAAATTAGGTAAAATTAAGGAAATAGGAGACGACTTCATGGTGACACCTCTCTCAACCTCTAGTTTAGTATTGTCAGTGTAACGAAGCTTTTTGTACGACTTTTTGGACTGTGATTTCAATTCATGAGTCTGTAAGATCAAAGTATCCAAAAAGGATGTCTTCCCAGAGTTCAAACTCCCGATAAGGGAGACATTACGCACTTTGGAAGGAACTTTGAGCAGCTGAGCAAGGTAATCCTTCGAGTATGTGGTCTTTGGCAGTCTTTTATCCTCAATCTTTGTGATTTTTTCGACGCTAGGCTTTAGTAATGGTTCATTGATGGATTGGTTATCATAAGTCTGAACAATGGTCTCCACATCCTCCCCAAAAGTTTCGGCCATGGTGGAGTAGTGTTTCTTGTCCTCTTGAAGGATTATTCTGTTCTCTGGCTGTTGCTCATCAGCATCTTTCAGGCTCTCATCATCGGAATCTTCGTGTTGGAACTGGATGGCTTCTTCATCTGAGGATTCAGCATCGGAGTCTAAAGGGTCTCCTATCAGGTTCCCAAACCTGGTGCAGCTGTTAGTACAGTTTCCCTAGAGGGTCCACATCATTGCAATACTCACTCATCGTATAATTCATCACTCATTTTTAGGTGTATTTGGTGCACAGCGTCTTTGTTTACTTGACAGATATCGGCCTTTTTGGAATTTTTTTCCTTAGTAGAAATTGAGAAATTGGAGATGAGCTCTTTCCCAAGGTGAATTAGTGGAAGAGTCTGTACTTTTACGCTTAAAACCACACGCTTAACACACTTCAAAACAGACATCAGAGCACAATGGCCTCCACAGAGCTGCAAAACAGCAACAGCAGCAGAATACAGGAGTCCTCGCTAACAAACAGGCTGATACACCACATCCATGACACCATCGAGAATGATATGGTGGATCACGGGGTGCACACGGAGCGATTCAAGTACGAGCAGGCCCTGGACAGGAACCTGACCATCACCTCGGTGATAGGGCTGGGCTTTGGGCTGATGAGTGCACCCTTGAGCCTGGGGTCCACGATGGGCAACGTGCTCATCGATGGTGGTCCTGCCACTGCGATGGGTGGCTACCTAATAGTTTACGTCTTCTCCATCTTGTGTGCTCTGTCGTTAGCTGAAATCTCCTCCAAGTACCCCATCGAGCTCCATGGTGGTGCTGCTATCATTGCCCACCCGAAGTACTCTCTGATATGCTCCTGGTTCACGGGCTTCTTCCTTCTCATCGGGAATTGGACCATGAGTATCTCCATCACATTTGCAGGAGCCCAGTTCATCCTATCGGTCTTTGGTATTTTGGATGACGATTACAAGATTAATGAGATTTTGACTTTGATAGTCTTTTACATCGTTGTAACTGTATGTGGTGTCGTGAATCTCAAATTTAGTCGGTACATGGAGCTCATTAACAAAATTTGTGTTTATTGGATCATTTATGCTATCTTATTCATTGACATCTTGTTGCTACTGTTCGCTAAAGATTATCATGACTTGAAATACATCTTCACTCATTTTGACAATTCACGTTCAGGTTGGTCTGTACCTTTAGCATTCATCATTGGGTTCCAACAAGCCAATTTCATGCTCCAGGGCTTTGGTTTACTACCAGCAATCAGTGATGAGGTTAAAGTTCCCGAGAGAGCAGTGCCCCAGGGGTTGATACTGGCTGTTTTATTAGCCGGTGGTGCAGGTTTCATCTTCCTCATCCCAATCTTGGCCGTCTTACCTGACATTGCGTTGCTAGTCGAGAATAACAAAGGTGGTATCATGCCGATTGTACTGATCTTTAAATTGGCAACGGGGTCAGACACCGTTTCGTTTTTCTTGGTTATCATGGTTATTGGTAATTTGGTCTTCTCTGGTATTGGTTCCATTGCAACTTCTTCCAGGGCTGTGTTCTCAATGAGTAGAGATGGTGCCCTTCCATACGGTGAAGTTTGGACGGCAATTGATCAAAGCTCAGCGTCAAAAGTGCCCAAGAATGCTGTCTACCTTTCCATGGGTGTTTCATACTTCCTTGGTCTGTTATCATTGGTTTCAAGTGCCGCCTTCGATGCTTTTGTTGGTGCTGCAGTCATTTCATTGTGTGCGGCCTCATTGATCCCAATTGTTAGTTCAGTACTTGGCGGCCGTCGTAAAGTTCGTGGCGCCGCTTTCAAACTGAAGTATGTTGGATTCGTTGTCAATACACTCAGTACGCTTTGGCTACTGTTCACAATCTTTGTGCTGAGTTTACCACCACAGTTACCAATCACCTCGAGAAGTATGAACTACGCTGCCTTTGTGTTTATTGGATTTGTTATAGTCATTACCATTTTGTGGTTTGTTTGGGGGAGACATAATTTCCATGGACCTTTGGTCGATCATGATAATAACGAGAGAGTTGATACAGTTCAATTACAAATGGTGGATCTGAGGGGTGATTACCAGAAATTGGATGAGCAAATGTTTCAAAAGTTGGACGCTGAATTGGTGAATGATGAAGGTAATGATGATGATAATGACTATAAGCCAAATACATCGATGACAAATAATAGAGATGATGCCCAACCTACGAGCTCAAGTGGACTTCCAAAATAGAGGATTTTGGTAAAAAGAAAAGGTTTGTTTTAGTTCGATGACATGATTGATGTTATGATCTACTGTAAGCTTTTTCATTAAATAAAGTATTAAATTCATCGATAAATACACACGATCAACATTTAATGACCACTGACGTAAGTCTCTCTGAATCTTTTCTCAGAGTATTCTCTTGAAGTGATGTAGTCGACATCCTTCATATTTGGATCAACGGCTTCTTTTCTAGCAGCTTCAACCATCTTACTTGGAATTGGTGTCAATCTAACATCATCTTCAGCATCAAAGAAGAAGACAATAGAGTATCTATCTTGACCTTGGGTTGGTAATTTAACTCTATGTAAAGTGGACTTTAAGATACCATTGGTCCAGTATTGTAATTGATCAGCAATGTTAACAACTATTGGGGCAGCTTTACCTTGCTTAATGTATTCAGGGTTTGGGGATTGAATATGTGGAACAGGTCTCCAAGTTTCAGTCATGTCGAATAATTCTAGACCTTCTTCACCCTTTTGTTGGAACAATAAAGTAACTGAACCGTAATCAGTATGGGCACCCGCTCTGACATCCATATCGGCATCTAGTTTGGTAGCTGGAGGGTAATGTAGCATTCTCATTGAAGTCATTGCTTTCCCTTCCGGACGATGTCTGTCACTGAACCAGTTAGCACCACCAGCGGCTTCATCGATCTTCAAACCAATGGCTAACAAGTTTAGGATTCTAGTACCTAGAGCAAACATCTTTTTGGTCATTTTACGAATGAATTCATAGTTTTCAGTACCGTATTGGAACATCTCTGGTAATTGATCTCTGTTACAATCACCAGTGACAAAATCGAATTGGCCAAAGTTGAAAGCCTCCTTTGGATCACCTTTCTTCTGTAGTGAAGGATCCAAGTTTTCCTGGTTGAAAGTGGTGTAGCCACAATCATTATGATCAATGCTGTATTTGTCCTTGACATCCCTTGGGAGTGTGAAGAACTCTTTACTCAATTCAAAGTAGTGATCAACCTCTTCTTGAGTGAAATCATGGCCATCGACGAATAAGAAACCCTGGGTGGCGAAACCTTCAAGGATTTGGTCAGCAGTGGATTGGTCAACAGTTGAAACGTCAACGATCTTCAAAGGGTTTTCAGTTGCAGTCATTGTGTTAAGGTGTGTGTGGGAATATCGTGATTCAACTGATTCAAGAGCAAACAGAGGAAATTTGAGGAAATAATCTTGCTTTAATAACTGATAAGCTTTTGAAATACCGATGAGCACGGAAAAGTTTATGCCAAGAAGACGTTTATAAAACGTATGGGACGTTATTGCTTTTAGTTAAGAACAGCTTTGATGCGTGGATTCTCGGAGGTAATTGAATCCCTTTATCAAACTAAAAAGCGGACTTCGCCTATTAAGGAAGTCATAGACTGCTGACTCTAACAATATAAAGAAGAAGCGAGATAAATCGGTGGTTTCCAAGGTACAATCACCTACAAACAGAGACAAAGACTGCGCATACTCCAAGCAGATCATAAACACTGCCTTTAAATTATTTTAAGGCCATTTTTAGTCCTCCCAAAGATAACAGCTTTCCCCCGACGGTTAAATAGCTGACTCTGACGATGAATTAGCACTGATAAGACGAAAACTGGAATCTGCTGTCCGCACCAGACCAGAAGGTGCATTAGTTCGTCCACTAAAAAGGCTGACGGTCGAGGTTCTGAAGCACAGGAAAAGGCACACTCCTACAGGCAAGGAAGTGAGGCATGGACAAGCTCATTAGCAGTGGATTTAATGCATGAATTTCTTTCTTATCGATTTGATCTTTGCCTGGTTATATAATTACCACAATGCCGCCCTCCAACGCGTAAATATCAGAACACTACACTACATACACCAGCAGTAAATGTCAGTATGTAGGATTTCCCGCGAAATTTCCCAAAACGGTGGCAAAAATCTTTGAAAGAGAAAATGAAAATTCGACCGAAACCACACGTAAACAATCCCTTTTAAAAGACAACGTCAAAACGATCACACAGAGAGGATGTCACACGAAGGCGAAGAAGAATTATTGGAATACTCCGAACCAGAAGACAACGTCGTGCCAGAATCCACCACCGCTGCTAACGAGGGTGGTGACGACAAGAAAGGTTCTTATGTCGGTGTCCATTCCACTGGTTTCAAGGATTTCCTATTGAAGCCTGAACTGTCAAGAGCCATCGTTGATTGTGGTTTCGAACATCCTTCAGAAGGTTAGTGTCTATTTATTTATCGGGTGTCCCATCATTGATGGTGTGTCTTTTTCTGAATTGCTCTTGATGTTCAATTGCTCCAAGAAGTGAGAAGGTCTACCCCCAGACTTTCCAGATCTGCGTTCATTACGCGATGATGAGCACTTATAAGTCCGGCGTTTCCTCGATGATCGATTTGATATTACTCCAACAGTCATGTGCTTCTAGCGTTTGTTCGATAATATCTTCGTCATCTTTTGTTCTTTTTGACTCATCTTCATGTTATTTCCAATCATGTGAATATTCTCCAACCAAGCAATTGATTGTTCGATATTCCCAAGGCGACAATATCAATTGAAACCTGCTTCATATACCCCTTTTCTTAAATTTATTCTTGAAACTGAGCTAAAAATGTCATTCTGACCTCAGAGAGCAATTGGACCCTTGAGATGAATCTCCACCAGAGATGATGATGGAACCCCACCCCTATCTCAAAAAGTACAGAATTATTAACAATCACCCTCAAGTCCAACAGGTTTGTATTCCACAATCTATTCACGGTACCGATGTTTTATGTCAAGCCAAGTCTGGTTTAGGTAAGACTGCTGTCTTTGTCTTATCAACTTTACAACAATTAGATGCTGTTCCAGGTGAAATTTCCACTCTTGTTATCTGTCACACCAGAGAATTGGCCTACCAAATCCGTAACGAATACCAAAGATTCTCCAAATATATGCCTGATGTTAGAACTGCTGTTTTCTACGGTGGTACTGACATCAAGAAAGATGCTGAATTATTAAAGAACAAGGAGACTTCACCTCATATTGTTGTTGCTACTCCAGGTCGTTTGAACGCTTTATTGAGAGAAAAATACATCCGTTTAAACAATGTCAAGCATTTTGTCATTGATGAATGTGATAAAGTGTTGGAGGCTGTTGACATGAGAAGAGATGTCCAAGAAATCTTTAGAGCTACGCCACATGAAAAACAAGTCATGTTCTTCTCAGCTACTTTATCTCAAGAAATTAGACCAATCTGTAAGAAATTCTTGCAAAACCCATTGGAAATTTATGTTGATGATGAAGCCAAATTAACTCTACACGGTTTACAACAATTTTACATCAAATTATCTGAAAAGGAAAAAAACCGTCGTTTAGGTGAATTGTTGGATTCTTTAGAATTCAACCAAGTCATTATCTTTGTTAAATCCACTGCTAGAGCCAATGAATTAAACAAAATCTTGAACGCTTCCAACTTCCCATCTATTTCAATCCACTCTGGTATTGCTCAGGAAGAAAGAATTGCGAGATACAAGTCTTTCAAGGACTTCTCCAAGAGAATCTGTGTCTCCACCGATGTCTTTGGTAGAGGTATTGATATCGAACGTATTAACTTGGCCATCAACTATGATTTACCAAACGAAGCTGATCAGTACTTACACAGAGTTGGTAGAGCTGGTAGATTTGGTACCAAGGGTCTATCCGTCTCCTTTGTCTCCACCGAAGAAGACGAACAAACCTTGGCCAAGATCCAAGAAAGATTTGACGTTAAGATTGCTGAATTCCCAGAAGGTGGTGTGGACCCATCAACCTACATGAACACTTAGATTTAGATCTTGGTGAATACTGTTATTCCCTGGGCTATTCCTTCCTTAGCTTCTTTTTATTTCGACTGAGATATTTTACTAAAATGTTTGTTTATTTCCATTGTTATCTGTAATTGTTCAAGAGCCACATCTTTCTCTTTCTCTTTCTCTTTCTCTTTATCCAATTGTATCAATCGGTTTGTAATTGGTTTGTAATTGGTTTGCGAATCAGTTTCTAGTACAAATCTCGAATTCGCGATTTTTACAGCTTTTATGGGGTAAAAAATTCAGGAGAGTCCAACATTGAACAATCAACAACTCTTCAACGCTCAAAAGCTCCGAAAGCAATGCTCAGAAACGGCCTCAGACTGGGAAGGATCAGTGCAAAGAAGTCCTTGGGGACCCGCTTCTTCCACAGAAGTGTCCCTGCTCTGACTTACAAGACGCGTGTCGAGGAAGACATTCGCTACTTGATCGATTCCTTACCACCAGCATCGAGACTGTACCAAAATGAAGATGGGACCCCTCGTCAACCAAGCGAGTTGGAATTGCATAAGATTGCCCAATTGTCATTGTTGGCCTCCACCAGAAAGATCCCATTTTGGAAGTGGTTCTTCTTGAAAGAGAAAGAAGCGCAACTATACGCTCAGAACTATGCTGACTTGGAGCAATTGGTGCCAAGTTTAGAGAACGGTGCGGCCAGTGATATCATCGACAAGATTCCTTATGAGGACAAAGATGGGTCTGTAAAATGGAAGGTTGTCCGTGCAGATAGCGATGAAGGTTGGGAAAAGTTGTCCTATTATGGGCTGGTTCCAGGCTTGTTATTACTGATTGGGATCCATCTGTTTAAAGACCAGGACGGTGTTCAAGAGTGGGCCGAGAAGGAACTGGACTTGAGAGCATTGGAAGACTCTTTATCCAGTGAAGAGGCGAGTGCCCAGTTGAACAATGTTGGTAAGACTCCAGAAGAGATTAGAGCTCGTGACAATCTCATCATTGAAAGAATCATTTCTGGTGAATATGATAAATTGTCACAATTACAACTGAAGAAACGCCCTGAGATCTTGGAAACGCCTGAGAATGCCTAGAAGCTGTAATGACGTTCTTTCCATATTTATTATTTATAATTTGAACCCCTATTTATTACCTATTTATTCCTTATTTATTGAAAGTCTATTTTAGATATCTCCAATGGGCATCATCACATCTTGGAGCAATATATTAAATACACAGAAAAAAATCTACAAAGACACTGTAATGGTATCTAAATCAGTCCAAAACAAAAAAGCTTCATAAATTTTGTTCTAATAGTACATGTGTATGAAAAGGTGTGTGTGTGTGTGTGTGTGTGTGCGTGTGTTGGGACCAAAAGACACTAGTTCAACCAGACAACATCTTCGGTGACCCCCATTCTCCTAGAATGTATTCGGCTCATCTTGGGAAGCTGTTCGTGAGACTCTTGTCGTATTTCTCTTCTTCGGTAAGCACCTGGGAAGCTAACAAACCTAATGTGTCCAACATGTTTGGATTGTTAGTTGGAGATGGTAATGTCTTCTTTCTCCTTTTATTGGTGGTTTCAGATTTCATACTGTCAATCTTGAGCTTCAGCTTATTCAGTTGTCTATTCTTACTGATGATTTCCTTGTTCTTATTGATGATTTCATTTTTATATTTCTTGAGTGTTTGCTTTTGATGTGTTATCTTACCCATCAGATATTCAACACTATCACCTTGGTTCTTTAACCGGTCCACTTCTCTCTTGATGATTTCATTCTCAACTTCGTATCTAGCGTCAGCATCCTTGGAGGAAATAGACAACCATTCGGCCTTCATTTTGTAGTGATTCGTCTCTGATTTGGCTTTGATTAAAGCCGTCGTTAGGTTCTTCAATAGTGAAGTCATTCTTTCGTTGCCTAGGTGATCAGAGGAGTCCAATAAATCATTAGCCTCTTTCACCAGCTCAGCAACATAGGATTGAGACAATTCGTTGTTCACAGCACAAGTCGGTGAACCAGCGTCCAGTTTGGAATGAGTAGACGAGACAGATGATTGAGAAGATATTGAAAGTGAGAGACCACCAGAAGTTGATTCTTGGGAGTCCTTGGTCGCATGCAGGGATTTAGGACGCTGCGGTATAGCAAGCTTGTCCTCTAGTGGGGTATCCTGGTCAATGGTCTTTGTTAGGCCGTTTAGCAACTGTTCTCTGTTGGATTCAGTCATCAGGCTGTGTGGTACAATCATCTCACTGTCTAACTGAAACACGGGTGTATAGAAACAGTTGGAGTGAGGAGTAGAATGGACCACGGTAACAACTTCTGTGAGCAGTGAGCAGCGATCAGTAACCGAGCACGAAAAGGACCGTGTTTCCTTGCAATTAACCGGTGAATCAAGGCCGGTTGATGATGGTATCGTTCTTATTGAAAGTGGCTGCGACGCGAGTTTTTTTCCAGTTTCGCTCTGTTTACCTTTTGGGCAGGGGCCACATGCGACTGTGGTTTATAGTGGAATTACATAAAGGCAGGAAATGGGTGGCGTTTCAACACAAACACTCTCCAACATCACAATCTACATCAATAATCCTTTAAAACACCCCTTTTATTTTTTCATTAAAGATTAAAAGAAAAAAAAATCTCCAACACTGTACATAACACAAGATATATAATAGATAAAGATTCTTAACGGTATGATTTTTGGAATCTGGATCTGGCACCACGACCACCGAATTTCTTTGGTTCTGATTGTCTGGAATCAGCAATCAATAAGGTTCTGTCGTATGAGACGAAGGCTTTCTTTAATTCGTTCTTTGATTGTTCATCAACGAATTTTTGGTGGTAAGCAATCAAACCTTTAGCAATGGCTTGTCTGATAGCGTAGACTTGGGAAACGTGACCACCACCAGTGACTCTAACTCTGATGTCAATGTTGGCGAATTTGTCCAAACCAACAATTAATAATGGTTCGTAGACTTTGAATCTCAAGATTTCTGGTTCAACCAATGTGATTGGAGCACCGTTGACTTTGATTAAACCTCTACCTTCTTTAACGTGGGCAACAGCGGTGGCTGATTTCTTCTTACCAAAAGTCTAAATATTTTTGTTAGTAAACATTGTTCATATTAGTGATAAGAACCCCACTTGGTTTCAAAGTCATCGAGATGGTGTGTATCAAGTGAGAGGAGGTCTTTAATGCTGTATGGATCATGGATGACTTTCCAAATATAGATGGTCCAATTCTTTATTTTGGCTCATTATGCCTCCCTCTGAGACCTATTTCGATTAAACCCATCTGTTCAAAGCTTCTCCTCCTAGCTTCAAGAGACCACTGAGGACATGATTCATCTTCTTTATATCTGCAATGGCATAGTCCACTATTTCATGATCGGTATTTCTTCGAATGATCTCTCTTTTTACTGATATATGATAACACACTTCTGGGGACTCACTTCACTCTGGGATGCAACACATCTCGTGGACAATTTCACCAAAAGAAGGGGGGGGGTTCATTCTGTTCATCTCAAACATACTTGGACACTTTTAACTTTTCTTTCAGTGGACATGATTAATGAGTTATATGTGGTGGTTGTAAATCTCCTTTGGAATTGGTTGGTTTTAATGTTAAAGGTTTTTTTTGGTTTTTTCAGAGTTTCGGTTTGTGCGTGGCTGTTGCGCTTACCGAAAAGTTTTAAGAGGAGACAAATTTCTGAGGGAACTGGAAAACCGGGAAAATTCGCGTTTTTTTTTGGGAAACAAGCATTGCCGCTGTGGATGTTTCTGAGAAAAGGAGGTTTTGTGACTGCGGCTTTCGCGGTTTTTGGTGGTTCACTGGAATCACAGAGAACAACTACGCAGACACTGAGGGTGTCTGCAACAGATTGACTCGATGAGCACTCAGAGAGGCTACATATGCCTGTTGATAGATAATAAACATATTCATTTAGCTTCCAGGGCAAATAATTAGCACACAACTGGTTATTCAACCATGTTTCACCTGAACACCTGGACACCACACCAATGGTATATAGCCTTTCACAACGGTTTGAAGCCCTTTCACACGAAGAGATTCAGATTCGCGAAAACTCTTTTTTTTCTTTTCGATCAAACCAAACAAAAATTTCAAAAAGTGGAAAGTCAGTAACAACTCTCTTTTACAATAACCAGCAGTATAAACTATTCACAATGGGTACGTTCAAAATGATATTCATACACATGTGAACCCAGGAGTTGAGAAGGCAAGCCATGTTATTATCCCATGTTGAAATACGTCCGCTGATGAGAGACTATTCCCAGAAAAGCAGAACTATGTGATGATGAATTAATGTGAATTTATGGATGTGTCTCTTATATCTGCCCAAGGAGGTGAAATTATCGTTAAATGACATACAAAGAGAACGTATCCAATGTTTCTTTTTATTCAACCACTATTCAAGTTTTATGGGTTCACAGAATTTAAGATTCAGAAGCAAACATGTTACTAACTACTATTCTAGCTATTTCCAAAAACTTACCATTATTGAAGAACCACTTCAGAAAGCACTGGCAAGAAAGAGTCAAAGTTCACTTTGA
>JAKTWU010000299.1:0-30763 GCA_030582435.1 Taiozyma onychis
CTGGTGCTGGTGTTGTTGATGCCGATTACAGAGGTGAAGTGAAAGTTGTGCTGTTTAACCATTCAAGCAAAGACTTTGCCAGTGGCAAAGGTGATAGAATTGCTCAATTGGTTCTGGAAAGAATCGTCAACGCAGATATCTTGGAGATCTCAGAAACTGAATTGACCGCTACTGAACGTGGTGCTGGTGGGGTCGGTTCTACTGGTAAATGAGAAGTACTGTTTATGCTTCATTATCGTGAACTACAATCCCATATAAAGGTAGCTAACGCTGAAGGTTTCATTCCAATCTGAGGTGACCTGGATACCTTCAATACACAATTGAAGACGTTGATCCCGAAATGAGTTGGCCACTCGTGTCACAAATGAAACTATGGCTCACGCTGCCGTTGGCCATGACTACTGTGACCAGGCTCGACACAAAAAAAATACACTACAGCTTGAATATGTAGGTACAGAAACAGAAACGGTTTAAACTCCCTTTACTTTAACCCAAAACCTTGACTCTCGTAAATACTGATGCTCAACTTGCGCACCAACTCCTCCTTACTCCCATAGTCAAAGAGACATAACTCATTAAAACATGTGTGTGCCACAGGCAACTTCTTAGTTCTTTGATAGCCACTCTCAGACAATTTTGTAATCTTGAAGCTCATCGTAGATATACCAGTAGCTGGGATTCTATCCGAGCCTGTGACAAATGATAAAAACTTCTTTTGCTCAGTATACTCTAACAAATTGAACCATTCCCAGAACCATTGAACCAAGGGGCTCTTCAACGGATCTTCTAAACCAACAGACCAGCCATTGTACTTTGTGACAGCTTGTAACTCTTCAGCTTCAATCTTGGTTTCATTGTTGCCGCAAATAATCATCTCAATCTCCTTTGGCGAGAATAACGATAGTGCGTTTCCACCAATGACCAAATGGAAACCATTGTAGAAGCTCTTGAACTGAGGTTCAATGATCTTATTCAGATAAAATTCAATCCACTTCTGAACGTAGTCTTTACGGTTAGAGTTTGTCACTGGTATCTTGGAGCCTCCAGGGATCAATTCTTTAGTGACAATTTGACCAAATAAGTCTTTGAACTCAGTTTCGAAAAACAAGTTATAAGATAAAACGTCCTCTTTGGTTTTCAATAGTTTCTTCAAACCTTCACCTGTAGCTGGAAACAGTTCAGCATAATCTTCCAAGCAAACCTTCTTATCTAGTAGCTTCTTGTATAAAACCAAAGGAAATCTCAGGTCTAGAATGGTGGAGTTATAGATTGCCAAACCAAGCACAACACCAACCATAAAGTACAGTTCATCGTTTCTTTCAAGTGGCATTGGAGCAAACCAGCATAAATGCGACTCTTCGTTGTAGTGAAACATGCCAGTCTCTTGATTGAACAACTCCTTCGACAAAAGTTGAAACCATTCCTTTTTCAAACCACCAACATCAATACCAGGTTCACCAACAAATTCTATCCTCAAAGCCTTCTTCAGATTGTCTTGATTATTCTTGATACATCTAATAGAATCTTTAGCGATGTGGGTTCTTCTCACTTGGATTCTCAAGTTCACATCCATAACCTTCTTTTTGTCCAGTGCCTTGATAAAAGCTTCTTCAGCCTTTCTTTCCATAGTTCTTCTAGCTTCATGTTCCAAGATGGAAATCTTGGCTCCTAAACTCAAAAGGAATGGGTACTGGCAGAATGTGAATTGTGGATTCCTAGAGTTCATACTGCTGTTGGTGATAGCACTAGTTTGTAAGATCTCATAAACCAGCCTGTTTGGGTCGTTTGGATTGGCCTTCTTAAAAGAGCTTTGCCAAATGTCAAAGTCTTGCTTCACCTGTACATAGTCAACAAGGGAGTTATAAAAGGTGTAGATTGGAAGCTTGCCTTTGTTAGAAACAAAAAATAGTGATAAGAGTCTAGCGGCTGTCTTGATATGCCATTCACTGCCATACATGGATGCCTTCAACTTGATCTCTGGTGCTTTCTTATAATGAGGGAATAAAAGGGATTCTTCTTGAGATCTATCGCTCCACCCATTGAAGCCAGTATGGAATGAGCTAGGAAGCTGAAGGATTGTTCTAGTGATTGCTGCATTGAACGAAGAGTTTTGTCGCAACCTTGAAGGTAACTGGGTCGAATTCAACTTATTGGATTCAGTGTATTCACGAACATCTGGGCTGCTTGGTTCATTTATACGTACACTTTTCAAGGTTGCTGAATCTTTACTATGGGAGAGTGTTTTGTTAACAATTCGTGTGAGATGAAATGTGATGTAAAGGTTCAACAACTGGACCTTATATTCAAACTTCATGCGATTCAAAGAGGTGAGCCAATTGGCGAGAAGTTCCAAAGTGTGTTTGTTGGCATTAGAAATATAGCCAATCAAACGTTTGATAATCTCATAGGAAAGTGATTTGATCTCAGGGGTTTCCAAATTTGCTTGTGTAGAGGGAGCCTTTCTCTCATGATATAAACAGTCCGCTAAAGTCGGTATCTCCCATAAGATTAAGAGCCACCGTATTCCATAGGATTCAGGTAGTTGTGTAGGAGGGCGACGTAGAACTTGGTTAGCACCGATCAACAGCTTGTAGAATGGTCGCTTAGTTGGTAACGAAATTAACAAGCGAAAGGTATCCTCAACTTCTCTATAATTGATATTAAACCCTCTAAATTCATGATTTGCACTTCTATTGAAGAGGAATGAGTTGTTCAAGACTTCAATGGATGAGAATTGAGCTTCAATATACTGCTCTAATGGTCTATATATCTCATGGTAGGACATTCCCGGCTTGGAGACAGACTGGCAGCGTTTGATTCTATCCCTGATAGGGTTAAAGCCAGTGGGTGAGTGGTTTGTAGTGGAATGTGGGTCCTTCTCTAGAAGTGTGATGGTTGATTGGCAGATGGAGCACTTATACTTGATGACAGAGTCAGGGAATTTAACCAGAGTGCCACAACAGCGGCAGGAACCAACACAAATGCTATCACCCGAGGACTGGGATCTCTCTGAGGAAAAGCTCTCCCGCTCGTTCACCGGGGATTTATTGGAGCCAAAAGTAGGTAGAAGCCTTAGCATTGTGGGATCATCTACTGTGCCCTTTGAAGAAGGAGCTCAGTGTTTGAAGACAGTAGCAAAAGAGGCAAAGGGGTTAGAAACGTGAGAAAAGTGTGGATTCGAAGGCAGAGCAACGGACAGCGGGAGCTGAAACTGTTTTGAGGCCTGTGGGAATTCCAGAAAAACAAAGAGCTGAAAGCAGCGGTCTGAGAGCAAAACTTTAGAGCGATGGCAAGCGGCGGAGACTGGCAAAAGGCCTTGTTCTATATGTTCTGTTCTTTGTTTCTATTTTTGTGTCAATTTTGATCTGGCCCAAAATGGAAATTCGCGGAATCTAGGTAGGAAAAGGTCACGTGCACCAAATATCTTTTTAGAATATGCGTCTCTACGTGTCTATGTCAAAAGACTCACCAAATCTCAAGTTTGCAACGGTTTCAAAGGCTTAACTAAGGCAAAAGATGGGGTCTATGACAGAAGTTAGATCTGCGATGCTTGATAACTCCGAATGGGTGCTGAGGACGGCCATCACAGCTCAGATTTTGGGGTCAGACCAGCCTAAGTTTGTCATCACTGTATGTGACAAGAAGTTGAGGATTTACAATTACAATGAGGAAGGGAGGCTATTTTATTTGAGGCAAATTGAGTTTGCTGAGTCTATCATTGCGCTGTCAAAGTTTACCCCTCCACACATCGGTGTAGATTGGTTGTTGATTGGTCATTCCAACTGTGTCAAAGTGATCGGGTTTGCAGACATCGATACAAATTTCGAACTGGCTAAGTTATCGCTGCTTCACGGCCACAGAGTTACAGGTATTGACAAAGAATACCATTTGGCACCAGAGCAGCTCTTTGAAGACCCAAGGCACGATTTCATCACCCTGTATACAGAAGAAGGTTGTTTCTTCTCCTTCATGATTTCTAGAAGTACAGGTAAAACCCTGGAAGACCATCTTAAAGAGATCCATAATTCAAGGGGTTCCGCTAAATTGAAGCTCTTCAACTCACCAGCCGTCCTCACATGGTCAAATATCTACAGGAATAAAGTAAACAAGCTCGGCATTCCCAGTTTATTGCATTTTACAGTCAAGACTAATAAGGAAGGTCTGTCATACTACTCAATTGCTGTCGACAATGAGAGAAATCTTACACTGAAGAAACTCTCCCCAAATCTGAAGAGTGGGCGGAAATACCCAGGTGTGATTTCTTCTACCGACACCTCCATCAACCCGAACTGCATAGTTGGTATTGTCGATGTTCAGAGGGCGATTCTGTTCACATATAATGGATTTATTTTATCACAGAAGTACCTGAATACAGAATTGACAGATGCAGTTAAGAAGAGAAGACTGAAATTCATTTATGAGTTTCATGAGATCCAAGAAACAACATTTGTGTCATGTGCTTTCAAAAAAAGATGGAGAACAACAGCTGTGGTGTCATTGTCGGATGGTCCGTTGTCAAATGACTCTGATCTATCATCAATTCTGGTCGTTGAGATGAGTGGGAAAGCTCAATTAGTGACCGTGAATGTAACTTTCAACTCTTTGGACCAACTTCTGAAAAAGACAAAGATAACTGAAATTAAGGGGAAGCTACCCACTCAGACTAGCAGAATTGTTAAAATTACAGATGTGCTTTTTGTCGGTATCACTGACCGCTCCTCATACTTATTCTCACTGAAAGATGATACCGTTGAAATTCAAAACACTTTTAAAGAGAAACAAATATTGGAGAGACACCTTAATGCCAGTTCGTTCTTCCCATCTCACAGATCTTGGAAGATTGATGATAGTGTTGTTATTCGAGACGCCTACGGCTTTCAAGCATATCATTTTGATAAGACGGGCATGATAAGAACAAAAATGATCCCTCAACTTGAATGTATTCCGAAAGAAGAAGTTATTTATGACCTCAGGAAAGTTGAAGATGAACTTGTGATAATGACAGATAAAGGTACTTTTGGTACTGAAGAAATCAGGGGCTCATTAACTGCGGCTTCTATTCTTGACAACGGCGATATATTGTACTACGTCAGCTACAATATTCTTTTGGGTGAGAAAGAGTACTACTTCCCTGAAAGAGTTTCAGTCTTGAAGAAGTTTGAAATTTCTGGGTCGGGTATTATTCTAGCGGGTACTGCGGAGGGGACCGTCATCAAGATAGACATTTCCACTGAGACTCAGACCGTTGTGTTGGAAAATACTGATATTGCTAATGATGTATTTGTGAAAGAAGCTGGTGGTACTCATCATTATATCATTTCTGATACTAGTGGGTACTTACACATTGTGGATGCTGTCGGTGAAGCCGAGAAGATTCAATTAGGTAAATCTCCAATTACGTTATTAGATTATGACGAGAATACTTTACTCGCATACAATGAGACTCACATTGTGAGAGTGGGCTTTGAGAAGGGTCAAGCTAAGAAGTCAATCTATACTGATTTTCAGAATCCGGTGAAGTTGTTGATCAAAGATCCAGAAACAGCGAAAGTCGTTGTCTTTGATGGTACCAGATTCCAGGTATTTGACAGATCTTTTCTAAACTTCTATGGTTTTAACAAGCTGAAGAGAAAGTCTTCTCAATTGCAAAGGTGATGAGATGATGTATTATATAAGTGTAGTGCGTTTACCAGTAATTCCTCTATACACAACAAAAATGTTTTGTGACACCTTAGTAAAGTTGCAAAATTGCAAAATTGCACTCTCCACAGTAACCAACACGATCCTGCCACTATGTCATTTATCACACGGCAGCTGAACTCACCCGATGACCTTGTTAGCATGCATTGCTTGCCGCTACTGAACGCGCAAACTCATTACGTCGTGATAGCGAGAAGACATGCCATCGAGATCCATTACATCAACATTGACAACACGCTTACGCTGAGAAATCATATACCTGTGTGGGACACTGTGGTCGATTCAAAACCATTCACTCCATTAGAATTTCCTGGGACATGGCTGTTGGTCGCTACCCAGTCGAACAAGATTCTGTTAGTTGGGTTTCATAGCTCCACTGAAGAAGTTGTTGTGGAAGAGTATGACCTGAATGAAACAGCCAGTTCGTTGTCAATTGAGCCAGGGACTCTCACCGTGGACCCCCAAAAGCATTTTTCGTTCTATACCCAAGAGGGGAGCCTTGTGGTGTTTAAACTTCACAGAGCCAAAGATCTAAAGAATTTCGAAAAGGCATTCAAAGGTAATAGTAAGAAGACACCCAAACTTTTTGAAAAGCCAGAGTTTCACACGATTACGAGGGTCGATAGAGGTATTGATCGTAGCCCTATGAACATTGTCAAGATTAAAAATCATTATGAAGAGAGTTTACTTTGTTCCTATTCCATCATTTACAGAGATGATGTTTATCAGTATTACAGCACTTTCATTTCAACAACCAGTAAGAATGATATAAACCATCAGAAAGCACTGCCACTACCCGATGAAATATCGCCCATTTTGCTGCCCTTTGAAAGGAACCTTGGCGTTTTTATCTTCAGTAAGAGTGCTATTCATTTGAGATTCTATGATCCCGTTTTAGAAGAAGTGTCACTTGGAGAAAAATTACAAATGGCGAAGGACACAACGGTAGAACTCAAAGAAGATGATGCTACAGGTATTAGGCATGCGTCAAAAGTGTTGTTTGGGAAAGAGTGGAAGATCACCAGTGCTATTGAACTGAAAAGGAGAGAACAAGGGAATATGACGAAGCTTCTGGTTCTGACGTCTAAAGGCGAATTATACCTCTCGGAAATCCATTATACCACACAACACAATGAGGTAGGAGAGCTGGGGTTAATGTTGAATAAATGGTCGCTGAAGAAGTTTCATGACAGGCTCGTATCAGCGTCTCATATTTGCCAAATTGATGACGACTTATTCCTGCTTTCATCACCAAGAGATGGATTAAGGCTAATTGAGATCGACTGGAATTCATTCTCATTCAAGACCACCTTTGAAACTACTCACGACCCTCCTATTCTGGACTTCAATATCGCAGGCACTGTGAGTCCAAAGATCCAGGTTGTTGGTGGGAATGATCTAGATTCAGGGCTCATCAGAACCGAGTTCAGAGGCTACGAAAGCACATTGAGCAAAGTTTTGAGCGTTGATGAAAGTGGTGTTACAGATTTTTGGAAGTTGGATGACATATATGGTGTCTCTGGTTTTACGGGGTCTCAATTTTTCAAGTTGAGAAACAGCGTGGTGGAAACTATAGATCTGCCTGGGCTGGAGGGCGTTGATGGTGCTATACTTGATATCAAACAGGATTCAGCCGGTGGGTTGTTAGTTATTACAGAATCTGGTCTTTATAAAGACTCTAAACAAATGAAATCGACCAAGATTTCTCAGGGTATTGTCTTCGAATCTGAGTTCATCTATTTTAGTGAGAATACTTTGAAATTCAAAGATCAGAGTCACAAGTTGACAGAAGAAGTTGCATCCATTTCTGCTATTAGACACAACAAGAACTTACATGTTTTGATTGGTACTTGGGATGGGTCTGTCCTTTTGTACACCAATGGATCGAAGAAGGTCATACTGAAGAAGAGCACAGCTATCAAATCTGTTGTTATCAAGAAGTTGAATGATAATTTGCTGTACATTGTTGGTGGTGGTCATGGCCAACTGACTCTCATCCAGAGTAATAATTTCACTTTGACAGAGTTCAACTTAGGTTATTCACCTGTTGACGTTGTTGATTATATTGAGAATACCATTATTGCCTACAATGCCGAAAACACCATCTTGTTTGAGCTTACTGATGACTTGGCAATCAAAGAGAAAGGTTATTTGAAAGTTCAATCCCCAGAGATTATAAAGTCTTATGATCGCCAATTATTCTACCTCAAGAATCAAAGAATCTCGCAACTTGACATCTCCAACGAAAACAAACTCCTGAGACACGAACAGAAGCTTAATAGGCTGGTGAGGAAATCGATCAAGTTCAAAAACCACTTGGAGCTAAGCATTTTTGTCACCATTACTGAAAAGATGAATGAAGTCACTGGTAAAATGGTCATGCATTCCCAATTAGAAGTCATTGATAACAATACTTTCAAGACGCGCTCCTTCTTTAAGTTCGAACCTGGTGTGGAGGTCACTGATATCGTAAACACAAGCTATAGAAAAGATCTGATTGACACCTACGAAGAGGCGAACATTCAGCTTGGCTATGAGAATGTGTTATCACAATGCTTTGTCGTTTCGTGTGTTCCACAATCAAGAGATGAGGTCATTTCACCGTTGATGTTATTTACTGTTGACGAGAATGGGAAGTTGAAGTATGAATGCTCCTCTACCGAGGCCAAAATAACATTCTACTCATTGGCCAGTCATGCTAATAGATTGGTTGTTGGTGCTGGAAACACTGTCGCCACTTATAAAGTGGTCTATTCGGTCACGAACTCAAAGTTTTCACTGAACAGAGTCTCAGAATACTACCAACTACGTTATTTTGTATCCATAGTGAAGTCAGTTGGCCCAGATGTCCTCATTGGCGATGTTGTTCAAGGTGCTAAGCTATTGAACTTGAAAGTCAGGGAGGATGTTAATGATGGATTGGTGTTCAAGTTTGAAGAAGCTACAACGACTCTGGAGAAATCATACTTCTTGACCACAATGGAGATGTATGAAAATCTGGTGATCATTGGCGATTCATTGGAGAATATATCTATTCAGATATTGACTGACGAGGGTGTTGAAGTTGTGTCAAAGTTCAATTTGGGTGATAAGGTGAATGTGATCAAGAGGATTGATAGAATAGATGAAGGTTTGACGAAAGAGGTGATTTCTAAGCTGTTTAGTGAAGAGGAGCTCGAAGATGATTATGGGTTGCCATGTATTGTCCCATTGTTTGTCGTTGGAACTGTTAGTGGTGGTACTTATTTGATTAGTCTTATCACAGAGAAGAGTCTAGTGACAAGGTTTGAAGAGAATGAGGCATTGAAGAGGTTGAGACCACTGACTAAGAGTTTTGAAGAGGATAATCTGGTGTCATTGTACACAGGATACAGAGGTTTCAAGACACCTACAAATTTCACCGCAGGTTTGATAGAGAGATATATAGACGGTGACATGGTACTTTCTGACGACGCTAACGATATGAGGATGTATATAGAGAACTACTGCAAATTGCTTTGATTAATGATAACGATTACTATTTGATATGTATTGTATTGTAATGAACATTAAAATTTTTTACAAAGATGCATATTTGAATGCACCTCTGACTTGAAGTGAACTCCCTCTTTGCAATCAAGCAGCTTAGATCAATAGAGTTTCAATCTTGTCCTTGACGGAGTAGATTTGGTTCTTCAAGGTTGAACCTTCGTTAGTGGTGATTGAAGCAGCAATGACTGGTCTTGAGACACCACAAGCTCTACCTAGGGCAGTCTTGGATGGGACAAAAACGTATGGGACGTTCTTGTCTTCACATAGCAAAGGCAAGTGCAACAAGATTTCGATTGGTTCAGCGTCGGCAGCCATGATGATGAACTCGGAGATACCTCTGTTCAAGGTCTTGGTGGCTTCGTTAGCACCTTTCTTCAATTGACGCAGGTTGGAAGCTTGTTGGGTGACGTCCAGGATTTGCTGGGTCAAAGCTTGGTCAGCTAGTGGGAAGGCTTTTGGGTTTGGGGCAGACATTTGAGGTTCCTTGCAAAGATGAGTGTATAAGTGAGAGCTCGCCTCTTGGTTAGTGATGTTAAAGGGAAAAGGAAGACGTATAAAATTTTCATTTCTTTCTTTTTTGTATAATTTTTTTTTTCCTAATCGGAGATGAGCAGTGCCAAATTTGGTAATCCCTAAGTCACGTGACTTAGTGACACGTGAGAAGATTGGCAGACAGACAAATGGTGTTACCCTCCCTGGAAAAAGAGTGCTGCTCTTTCTTCAAATTCAAAATTTCCTTAAAAAACTCCATTCTCGAACTGATAAACACCAGTATACACCAGTTTAAGCATCCAGAACAGTCCCCTGATAAATATGTCTGATCTTTGGTGAGTACTCGAAACAGTGCACTTCGGCGCGAGTGTGTGTATGCTTGCGGTTTGCGGTTTCATAGCGAGCGAATTGGGGAGTATTGAGCTGTTTCAGGATTGCGGCCAGTCTACCAAGGTTATACTAAGGAGACTTACGCCCGTGGCCAAAAGTCGGGCAAATTGAGTGTTTCAACTCAAAGAGAGAGTGACAGTTGAAACATTCGAGCGAGAGAAACTAGAATCCGCCCTTTTCCATCGACTTTACTCCCGTTTTGGTACAATTGCTGTCTTATCTGGCGGACACGCATGGTGATTTCCGTAAAGTCGAGCATATATACAAAATTGTCTCACTGAGTAAAAAGCTGCTCAAGCACACGCCACAGAAGAGCACTAAAAGTATACCACAGAAATAACATACTAACTATTACGTATAGTCCAGTTTACGCCCCATTCTTTGGTTCGATAGGTTGTGCCTCTGCCATTGTCTTCACCTGTTTCGGTGCTGCCTACGGTACTGCCAAATCTGGTGTTGGTATCTGTGCCACCTCTGTCTTGAGACCAGATCTTTTGGTCAAGAACATTGTCCCAGTCATTATGGCTGGTATCATTGCCATCTATGGGTTGGTTGTCTCCGTCTTGGTCTCTGACTCCTTGAAGCAACAACAAGCTTTATATACCGGTTTCATTCAACTAGGTGCTGGTTTATCTGTTGGTCTATCCGGTTTGGCTGCTGGTTTTGCCATCGGTATCGTTGGTGACGCTGGTGTCCGTGGTACTGCCCAACAACCAAGGTTGTTCGTTGGCATGATCTTGATTTTGATTTTCGCTGAAGTCTTGGGTCTATACGGTTTGATTGTCGCCTTGTTATTGAACTCAAGAGCCACCCAAGATGTCGTCTGTTAAGCAAAAATTCTCATCTTATAACAGAAGACGAGCAAAAACAAAATTACAACTATCATCTTCATACTCTCCTTTTTTTTTAAATATCAACTTTGATGAGCTGGTGATTGGCATGGTGATTTCGGCTTAATTGAGAGGTTGTATTGCGTGAAATAATGAGTCGTTATCTTTGTGTTTGATTATCTCATCAATATATTCTATAGAACTATTCAAATTTGTAACTGATGGAAAATACATTGTTTCATTTGGATTCACTCTACACTGTAGGCATTAATCATCAAACGTTTTTACTATACATTCAATTGTAACTCTCTTCCAAGAAGGATCTCGCAATTTCCATTGCCAAACCTTTTCTGATATTTTGCAACAATGTCTTTAAATCTTCTGCTGGCTTTATTCCCATCCTCTGTAGTAAGTTGAGCCAATGTGTTGGTTCTTCCAACAGTGTCTCGTCAGCGATGGAATACTTGTATAATTCATCAGCTTCATTTTTCAACTTTTGAGCTTTGGCATCAGTCTTATTCAACACCTTGTCTTCAAACTTGTTTATAATTTTTACTATCTGAAGTAAATCATCCTTCAGCATTATTCTTGGTGGTGTGGTTAAAATCATGAATGGCAAGAATTGTGCAATCAGAATACCAAATAATTTTGATGGTAAGTGGGGGAAAGCCAAGAGTGAAATGGCCTTTGTGAGTGCATCTCTCTGGGATCCAATCTTCTTAGCGTGCCAGAATTGATATAGTACAGCGTATGGGGCCAATGTTTGGCGTAGCAATGGGGGTAAAGAAGCTTTGTCAACGGATTCAATATGGATAGTCTCATCAACAACAGCATTGATAACACGATCATCAATTGGACCACCACGCAGGAGTGAGTTTTCAAAGATCAACCAAGTATGATACTTCACAAAATCAACCTCACCAGCACGGCAAAACAAAGTTAATGCCTCTAGTAACATCCCATTGGACAATGATCTTTGTGCAGCAGTACGAAATATGACATGTGCGATTTGCGGTAGTTTCAAACTGGCACAGATGGTCAAGGCCCATTCGATATCATCATTGGTCTTGAAGTTGTACTTTGGCAAGTATTCAGCAACGACACTTCTTGCAGCTGGGTTTGTGGAGGAGGCCAATAGACCAATACCAACAGGGATCAATTTTTCAATGGTTAGACAATCAAGGGCGTGACTGTGCAATAAGAATTCGGAAATATTATTAGTGGAGAAAAGATCTTGGTCTAATGAAGATTCAGCTCTGAACTCTTTGGAGTCTTCATCATCAAAAGAATAGCCTTTCAATAAACCCTTAGCTTCACATAGTGCGGACACGTATGCAGCTGTGGCTGTGCTAAAAGAACTGATGGCTCTCAACATCTGCAGGAAATTACCTTCGAAGATGTCCAATGAAGCTAGTTCCCAAATCGAGCTTCTGTCTGGACTGTGGTATTCAGTGGCTAATTTGAAGTATTCTTGTAACAGCTCAGCAGATGGGATATGATAGGTTAATAAACCAACAAGGGCTTCGTACCAAGAAGATGAGTTCTCCAAAATGGAGTTCATGTTCCCTGAGATGATATCTAGCAAGGAGCCTACACTCTTGGCTAGCAAAGGGTTATCTGGGTTTCTCCTTGAAGCATTAGCAGCAGCAGTTGAAGCGGTAGTTCTCCATTGTTTGAAGATTTCAAGCGATGCATTTTGTGGGTATGACTGTAATAGATGGATGGCATCTGTGATCAAGTTGTAAACACTTACATCAGTGGTTTGCAACTCTTTATAGCCTGATTCGTTCAGAGCAGCTGACGCTTGTTCATAAAGGCCTCTCAATGTCAATTGCTGGATAAATTTCCAGAAGTATGGGTGTGTGTATGGTTTATCAAAGCCCATCACCGATTGTGCTAGTTCTTGGTCTGGCTGTGGATCAGCAGAATTGACCCAGTGTGTTATCAGTACTGGGACCTCATGGTCCTGTGCGAAGAACACAGCTTTCAAACAGTTTATAATGCTTAGACATTCCTCAAGTTCAAATATGCTAGCTTCTGGATCATTCTGTGCTTGTTTCCTTTCAATATAGATTTCTAATTCTTTCGTCATCAGTGAAGCAGCCTTATTTAACACTTCGGACTGTTGTCTTTGTGCATCTCTCTTGATGAGACCGATCGTTGGCACCGAGTAGTACTTCTCATCACCAAGAGCCTCATAAATACTGAACAGATTGGATACGTACTCAGAATAGGATGGGGAACCGTTAAATGTAGGCACGCTAGTGGTGTAAACGCGTGTTTCTTCAGGAAAGACCTTGATTGTCTTGCCACTGTGAGGGTCCTGTGAGATGAAGCCCACGCCGTCGATCCCATTCGGGTTCAACTTGAATCTCAAGATACGCGAGGTCTTCCGCCAGTTCTCGACAGCGCCCGCAGGGATCGGGGCGTCATTGAACCGAGTCAGCAGCACGTCCGAGACAGGGTCCACCTCCTGCTCCTCCTCAGCATCAGCAACCTCTTCGTTCGATTCTTCAGTGAAGTCGAAGGTCTCATCCATCAGTTTCAGCGGTTTTTGCCCATTTGAGGCTGTAGTTGCACCATTGAAAAGCCCAGAGTCAGCAGCAGCAGAACCAACAGCGGCCACAGCAGCAGAACCAAGATTAAAGGCCATTATTTCCCGGGATTCAGGTCCTTTTGACGTAATAAAAGGCACCTCTTCACAGTAAACAAAAGATCAATTTTTTAACGGTTTTGGAAGCCTCTGAAAAGTGTTGCTCCAACCAGGAAATCTACTATGTGCAAAAAAAAAATTTAAAGCTCATCTCCAAAAGGGCCAAAAATGTGTGTTTGGGTCGAGTTTATTCGTATTTACCAGTCGCAAATGACACAAGTAAGTACTGGAAGTGGATTCAGAGGTAGAAAGATATACTAACTCTCCGTGGAAGCAGCTTGAAACGGCGGAAGGGGTCACAAGGTACCTGAGATCCAAGGACACCTCTATCGATGAGATAGTGAAGGTGTCAAACGAATTGATCGACGAACAGCTGGATGTGTATTTACCTAACAAGAGAGTCTTCGTGTTCGAGCTGGTGTGTGACAGATTGAACGATAATAAGCAGCTGAAGTACAAGACAAGCCCTGCCTTTTGGGAATTGTTCAATAAGGTCTACACGTTGTTAGATGATAAAAAACTAAAGAACCGTACATTACAGGCATTCAAGTTTGGTGAAGTTGTTTCCACTGCCCTTGAGAAGACTGACCCAGATGTCCAGAGCGAGCTTCTACCAGTTTTAATACGTTCCATTAATCTATTCCGTTGGAACTCTTCCTTGAATGCATCCCGAGACCATGCCATCGTGATTCTATCGTCCATCCTTCAAATCTTGAACAAGTCTGACTATGAACCAGAACAAAGATCACAAATCATCAATGACACAACCGCCTTCTTTAATGCTTCAATTAACAGTGCGAACTATAACGAGAAGTTCTTCTCCAGCTTCATCTCAACGGCATTACCTCCAATTCTTGATACCATTCGAATGACTCCAGAAAATAATAAGTTGATACAACTTGTCAAGAAAACCATCTTGTGCAGAGATCAATTCGATCATCTACAAGATAACACTAAGAAATTACTGGAAACTAATATCTCAGAAGAATCCATTGTTACTTTTTACAAACTTGTCATTGACACCATTTCAAGATCCGAGACTCAAACATTTGAACAGCTACTCATCTTGATTACTGCTAAATTTCCTCAATCATCAGAAAGGTTGCTAGGGTATATTGTGAGTACGAAGAGAACGCTGTCATCAGAATTTCCAATCCACGCTTTTCAACAGGAGTTCTCCAAACCTTTGCAAAACTGGAACTTGATCCGTTCTGTGCTGGAACTGGACATTGAAGTCGGTCTACAAAACGCTGAGAAGATTCTTGTCAACTTATCTGAACAGAAGTTTAAAGATGACATCTCCGTTGTGGACGTTTTAATCAATTCGTTCATTAGAGCCAGAAATTTGTTTGATTTCTTACAATTATGGCACAAACTCCTTAAAGATGGTTATGACACCTATGCATCTCCAGAGATTTCTGAAGCGGTCTCAAAGCGTATTAACACATTATCATTTACTCAGTTAAAGACGTTGGTTGAAGATTTCCTTTCCAAAGACTCAGAATCCAAATACATTGTTTTAAGTGCCATCGTTGAAGGTTTCTTCAGCTTTAAGGACAAGTTGCTCTTCGATCAATCAGAAGAGTTATTCAAGGTTGTATTCGAACCCAAGGACGACATTTCTGCCTTATGGAAGTTGAAATACCAGTTACTGACACTTTATGAAAGCATTGTTCCCAAGGATCAGTTGTTGAGAATTGCTAAAGGGAAATATAAGAAGTTTTCAGAGTTTCAATTTTACACATTGTTCAGAATCAGAGAAATCGTCGAATTCGACCTATCCGAGTTTGCTAAGTCCTTCATTGATTTCACCGCCAAACACAAACATTCACAAACTCTGAAATACTCATTCAACCGTTGGTTTGTTCTTATCAATGAATCGTTCACTACTGACCAGATCAACACATTGGTCTCTGAACTCTTGAAAGACGAGGATCTGTTGCTACAAGTGTTACGCAATGATGATTTCTTTGAGCAGACAAAGATCGTCGAAAGCATCATTGATCAGATTTCCAATTCAAAAAAGTTCACCTCAGTGTACAATCAAGTCCTGCAAACCATTCCAATTCAATGTTATCCAAAACGTGTCAAGTTTAACCTGATTAACAGCTTGACTAAGCAAGTGAAATCCTCCACAGATGAAGAACTAGTGAAGACTATCGTGCATATCTTATATACTCCAACTTTCAAGAGTGGGATTGAAACTGACATCGAGAGCACCATCTCAGTCGTCAGGCTATTCCCGGATTCTTCCATCTTTGAAGTAGTATGGAACCACCATCTAAAGAACATCAAGGAATCTATCAGTCAAAAATACATTGAGAACTTTATAAAGGAAGTCACGAAAGCCTTAGATAGTTCCAAGATTGAGAAGATCACGCCAGAGTTCCACATCGCCTTCACTATCTTAACCAATCAACCTTCCACCGCATTCACTGAAGAATTATTTGAACTTCAAACGACATTCATCAGTGCCTCCAAGTCATTATTAAGCTCATCATTCTCAACATCTGATGACCCACAGGGTACTTCTTGGTTATTGAAAGTGTTACAAAACTTGGAATTACAAGCTAAAGATTACACTACGCTGCATGAACCATTAAAACAATTCGGTGTTGAAATCCAAAATTCAGATGACACTGAAGCTAAGGCCAATTTATTTGCTGTGCTGGCTAAATACTCTAAATTTACAGAGACGCTTGTGGACTATTATGAAGCGCTTTATTTAGTGCTAAGACAATCAGGTGTGTCGCAACACAAGCTGTCCAATGGGTTAGGTTACATCCTGAAAAATCAAGGAGAAGAACAATTTAACAGCGAATATGTCAAAGCTTTGAAATCACTCATAGGGCCAAATGTTGATTATATTACGGAGATTGTCACTACTTATTGGAGAATCTCCCAACGTTCAAATCAATTGGCTGTAAAATTGTTCATCAATTCGTTATCCAAGATTTCCAGCAATATTTCCACATACACAAATAGTGAATCGATCATCTTGGTGTTGACTGAATTGAAATCCATACTCGTTGACAAATCATGGCTCATTTCACAGTATAGTCTTGAGTTGATAATTGCCCTCTTGACACAGCTAGCTGATTCTTTAGTGACATCTCCATTGTCATCCAAAGAAGAGATATTCCATCATATTACTTTAGTCACTTCCAATATTCTGCTATTTCACCGTTTCAGATTGTCCAACCGTCATCATATTGTGTTGTCTTTGTTCAATTCACTACTGGGATGCTTAAGTACCAAAGCCACAGAATCAATCTTATCACAGTCTAAGTCATCAGCGGAAGCATTATCGCGTTTGCTGTCCAACTTATGTGAGCCTCAAGTCCGTGATACGAAGTCTAAGGATAAGGATTCCCTTACTTCGACCACTGCCACTTTGAAGCGTTCTTTGAGAAAGTACTTAGGGGTAACTCTCTTGACCTATATCCACTTATCTTTGAAGTTTCCATTCCAATCAGAGATTAGAGAGGCTTTGCTACCAGGTATTTTCAACATCTTTGACGTCTTATCCCAGCAAGAGTTGGTGCTAGTAAGTACTTCATTAGACTTACCGGGCAGATCATACTACAGAACACTGTATGATGAGTATAAGAAAGTCGGGAAATGGCAAGTTGATTAGAGTCTTCTATAAGTTCTCACTCTGTTCAATACAGAGTTGTATTTCCCCATAATGTAGCCGTCCCATTGTTCGATCTGGCCCCATGCCTCATCGGCACGAGAGAAGGTCTGTTCACGTTCGACTTCGGTATGATCTATGTGTGATGAATGTAGACGATGCTGGAATTTCAGGATATCCTTTCTCGTTATGAGACCTTTTAAACGACCCTTGTCCTCGACAAGGACACATTTTGGCCCCACACGATGGAAAAATTGTAAGAGATCGTCCAAGGAGGAGTGCAACTGGGTGGTGATTGGAGCAAAATTGACATACTCTGTGAAATCAAGACTTGAGTTGTATTCATTGTCATTTGGAGAAAAGATGCAGGTACTGAATGAAGATGGTGTACTCTCATTAAGGACCAATTTCAATGCATCCCTTGAGATGTAGCCTTTCAATATGCCATCATTTTGCACGATTGGGAAATTCTGGAACTGTGTCTGCCCCAACAATTTCTCCAATTTTGCAAACTCCAATGTCAATGGTAATGCAACAACCTTCTTAGTCATGGCCTGTCTGACTTCAAACCCTTGCAAATTTTCATCCTCATGAGGATGAATGAATGGAAGACCATTATATTCAATCATCTGATCAGCGATCCCACCATGGCCCCATTTATCATGGATGGCTTTCGTAACGGCAACGGAGATCATCGTTGGGATGATGTATTTCAAGGCACCTGTCAGTTCAAACATTATAACAACCACAGTGACCGTTAAGTGTGTAATACCGCTCAAAGCGGCAGCTGCACCCAAGAAGGCATAAGCACCTGGTGTGATACATTTTTCGTCAACTGGACAAGCTCCAAATGGGAACGACGAAGGTGAAGATTCTCTCCATCTCTCGACAATTATCCCTAGAGCTCTCCCAAAAGTTGCACCACATGCCATTGAGGGGACAAAGATCCCAGCCGGCACTTTACAACCATAAGTGAACACAATCAACACCATTCTGATTCCAGTAGCCAGGAACAAAGATGACAAGTTTCTGAATAGCTTAAATTTGGAGTCCAGTTGACAAATTGTATGATTCTTTTCATGTTCCTCTGTGCAACTTTGGAACAGGATCTGCATACCTTCAGTCATATCCATCTTTAAATACTCATTAAAATAGGAGATCATTGCAGTGATTAGTGTCAAGACAGCGACTTCTTTCAATGGTGATGAGGCAAGAAACCTCTTTCTGAAACTCACACACTTGATGTTGTACTTTGCCACTAAAATACCATAAATACCCCCAAAGGCACCAAGGATGACAAAGAATGGGATCTCAAAGATATGCCAGTCCTTGTCGAATTTCACTTCAAACATGACAACTTGTCCCGTTCTAAAGGGATTAAACATCTGTAATACGGACACAGCGATTAAGGAGCAGTAATAGGACTCCCACATCGTGGAGAGTTTGAACAAATTGGAGATCTCTTCGATGGAAAAGAGGACGCCACCCATTGGACTCCCAAAAGCCACAGCTACACCAGCTGCTGAGGAAGCGACCAGAATGCTCTTGTAGCTCATTGAACTTGTCAACTTTGTGTTCGAGAAATCGTACCTCAGTGCGAATAACTTGGATATCACAGATCCAATACAAACAGCGTAATGCACCGATGGACCTTCTTTACCAACACTCAACCCGGATGCAATGGCCAATGGCAAGCCAACACTTTTCAGCAAGAAGGTCCAGAAAGATAGGAACTTGTCAAAGGCAAACCCAGAGACGATACACTTGATCTCAGAAATACCTGACCCAGCAGCGAAAGGAGCATAGTTCAACACAAGTCTAGAGGCAGTTAAGCTGAACCCCATTGAGATCAAGATGAAGATAATGTAATTAAATGGACCAAAGTTGGAGTAGCTGACCCAGTTCTCACATTTGGCCTCGTCTAGCTCACCCCAGCAGCAGAAGCTTCTGTTCAAATAGAAGGCATTCGAACAGTAGCCTGTCCTTATATTGGACAAGTATTCAGTTATGATGTTCAAGCAGGCAGCAACGGACCCGATTGAGATACCAACCACTGTCAGGATTACATACGTCTGGAAAAACTGGTATAAATCACGCAATTGGAAGGAAGACCCTTGCTTCAGAAGGCCGATTTGTCTCTTGTGGTATTGTAAGTTGTCATTGACCCAGTCGATTGTTTTGAAGTCGTTGAAACGAGGGAGGAAATCCGCAGGTGGCGGTGGAGGCGTGGTAGAGCGTGCATGCGACTGGAAGGGATGTCCCTCTATGGAGTCGAGCTCGAAAGAGTCGCTCATTTGTGTGTGGATTTGTGGTGTGGAAGTGATCTTACCTAAGGTTGAGGTGTCTCGGATATATAAATTTCAAAGAGCGATGAGATGGGTCTCCTTGGGAACAACCTTTAATCGTCGCCAGATAACTAGAACGAGTCGCTACACTACAGTTTTCTCATCATACAAACATTATCATTCTAGCACCATCTAAGTGCACTTGCTCAACAAGAAACCCTTCAACTGGCCCAGCACAAAGTTCCCTGCCTTCTTCGTTTTGTCGTTCTTAGCAAAGCTCTCGATGTTGCCAGGCTTATGGTGTGTTGTAGGATTCAAGGGGTCAGGTCTGTCTTTGTAAGTCACCTCTTTTATTTGGATGTCAGCGTACCCATGCTGTGGGGCAAATGGGCCCGGATTGGCTGGTTGTTCTGGAGGAGTGTAAGTCATTGGGGGTAATGTATATAGGTATGAAGTCGCTTTCTTTGTTGTTCAGTGACTGTTCTCTTGGTTAAGCAGTAGAGTAACAATTGAAAGAGGATACTTTGAATTCAGAAAGAGATTTAACAGAAGAAAGAACCAACTTTACCAACTTGAGTCTCCCTTTCGTTGCTTTAAAGCAATTGAAATGATGAAATTCCACTCAATCTTACCACGTTGCCCCGGTTACATAATTATAATTCGCGATTTGATTTTTCTTGCTTATGTAATCATTGCCAGGAATGGATCTCAAGTCACAATTATGGTACATCTGAGACTTTGCATAAGCAAGTGAGTGCACCTTTGACGATTTCTTTGTATTGTAGTTTTGCTTGGACTGGATGAAGTATCGGAATTCTGTGGCGTCTGCGGTTTTTCCCTTTTTGATGAGCTTGTTGTAACTGTTTTTCGGTTCTCCGTTTTCACTGAAATCTCGAGAAGCTGATGAGCTTCCACATTGGAAAGACATCAATAACATCCCTGCCAACACACACAGAGAACATGATCCCGCTGTACGATTTCCTCCTGGTCGTTGCCATTGCCGGGGGGATTTTCGTGGCCCCCTTCACCAAAGTCGAGGAGTCTTTCAACATTCAGGCCATCCATGATATCATCCATCACGGAATGGACTTGCAGGCATATGACCATCTTGAGTTCAGTGGTGCTGTTCCACGTACGTTCGTCGGCTCTTTGGTAATTGCTGCTTTCACTAAAGCTCTCTTACAGTGGTTTCCCCCAGCTGGTTCCAAATTAGATGGTCAATTGGTTGCTAGAGCTGTACTAGGAATTATCAACGCGTTTGGGATCTTAGCACTAAAGAACTCTGTGGTGTCTCAGATCAAGGAGAACGCGAAGCAACCAGTGGAGCCGGAAAGGGCCGAGAAGAAGAAGAAGACCACCATCAAGGGCAAGAAAATAGTTGTAAAAGCGGAAGGTCCACATAATGCCTGGTCTTTAAGCTTATGGTTCGCCATTTTGACCTTCTCTCAATTCCACTTAACTTACTATTCTTCAAGAACTCTCCCAAATTTCCTCGCTCTACCACTGACCAACTGGGCTTTTGCTAAACTGGTGAGAGGGAGATATGGCTCTGCCCTAGCAATCTTTGCTGCCACCGCTGTTCTGTTCAGAGTCGAGATCGTTGCCCTTCTGCTGTCTGTCGGGTTTGCTCTTTACCTATACAAGAAACAAACCATTTGGGATCTTGTCAAATATAGTACAATTGGTGGGATCATCGGTGCTGGGTTGAGTCTTTCTATTGATTCTTGGTTTTGGCAGAGGCTGACGATTCCTGAACTGGAATCCTTCGTGTTCAACGTTATAGAGGGCAAATCTTCGGAATGGGGTACTGAACCATTCACTAAATACTTCTCCAAATACTTGCTGACTTTGTTTCTACCACCAATTGTCCCAGCCTTGTCATTAATAGGTTTTGTTTTCGATGTTACTGGTAACAACACTTTGAGGATCAGTTTCCTCTCCGTGTTCTTGTACGTCACATTATTATCTTTCCAACCACATAAAGAGTGGAGATTCTTGGCTTATATCATCCCTGTGCTCAATGTCATTGGTGCTAATGGTGCCTCCTATGTCACCTGGAAGGCCTCTAAGGGTATCTTCTACAAGTTGCTCATCTTGGTGATCCTTGCCTCTGCTTCATTGACCTCCATAATCACCATTGGTTGGGCCATGATCTCATCATACAATTACCCGGGTGGCTATGCCCTGAATCAATTCCACGATATTCTGATTCAAAAGACTTTAAATCCAGTCAGTGGGTTCAACATGTCCAAACCTATAACTGTGCATTTTGACACTAAGGCAGCCATGACCGGTATCACCAAATTTGGGGAACTGAGTGAGGTCTCCGGTTTCAATATCACTTATGACAAGAGCGAGGGTGACGCCTTGGTCCCTGCGCTTTGGGAGACTTTCGACTACATCATTTCAGAGATCAACGTTGATGAGTATAAAGGCGATGGTGATATCCCGGTCTTGAAGAACTGGAGATGGGCAAAATTAGGTGTCATTGAAGGGTATGTTGGGATCGATATGCAGGGCTTCCAAAAGTTGATCCCAGAAGAAGTCGTCTATAATATCATTGTGCAAAAGTCTTTGAGACCAATCGCTTTTGCTGTTAAACCATTTGTTAAACTTGAGAAGAGTTTGTTCGTCTATGAAAGAGTTCCTTTTGTGAAAACCCAGCTTGTTGATGATGAAGTTGAGATTCTGGAGGATATCTATGAGCCTATACAGGAGACTCATGAACCAATTGCGGAATCTGTTTCTGTTGAAGAACCTGTTGAAGAACCTGTTGAAGAACTGCTAGCTGATGAAATCTCTGACGAAACTGAAGTTGCTGATGCAACCGCACGACCAATCCCAGAGCATGATGAAGTTAAGGCCGTGGAGGACATCCCTGAACCCGTAGAAGAAATTCATGAACCAATCGAAGAATCTATTCCAGTTGAAGAACCAGTTGAAGAAATCTATGAAGAAACTGAAGTTCCAGAACCAACCACAGAACCAACCCCAGAGCATGATGAACTGTAATTCTACACTTGGACATAATATACAGAATGTTGTAATTGCAAAAAATATATACATAACCTTTCTTAAATCCCTCCCTAGAACACCTCATCTAGAACGTCCACTAATCTGTGCTTGTGATTACCCTTGATCAAGATTTTCTTGGATTCCATTAACACTTTGAAATCCTTCTTTGAAACATCCGAAAGAATTTCCTGAAGGTCGTTTCTCAACAGCACAATGTCACCCTGAATCTTTCTGACTTCAGTATATGGGTAACTGTTCTTGTACTCGATGTACACTGGCAAGTTGCCAAAGTTGGATCTCTCTAGGAAGTAACCACCATGGCCGAACTTTGGTTGTGTTGTGGAGGACCCAATATCACGGGCTGTGATCTCGGAAAGTTGGGGAAATCTAGAGACAGCGGTCTTTGTGACAGTGGAATTAAGCCTTATCTGTTGACGTAGTGTAGAGCTGAACATGCCTGTATACTGAATATTCGAGTTCTTGATTCCTACTATGGTTTGACCCATAATACTGATTTTTCAGATTTTTTTCTGGTCCGAGAGAATTCGCGAATTTGGTGGTTAGCGTAACCATGGTTACTCTGATATACAGAGATTTAATACAACTACACAAACGATCACAAGACCATAAGCCCCTCTATTAATGTGTCCACAATCTGACGTGCTTGTCCTTCCCACCACTGGCGACCTTCTTGCCGTCAACACTCCAGTCAACGGAGTAAACCTCATCCTGGTGGCCCGGCAGGTCAACGCTTAGCTTCTTGGTTCTGATGTCCCACACTTTCAGCGTCGTATCCTTGGAACAACTGACCAACAGTCTGCAGTCGGAGGACCAGGCGGTCTGGTATACGGCAGCGACGTGGCCTCTTAAAGTGGAAACGAACTTCCCTGTTCTACCGTCCCACAGCTTAATGGAGTTGTCAAATGAAGCTGAGACAATGTTCCTACCATCTGGGGAGAACTGGACATGGTTCACTAGTTTCTGATGGCCAGTCATCCGACACACCGGCTTGTTGGATTTCAATGGCTCCCATAAGTACATGGTGAAATCATCTGAAGCAGTAACGATTCTTTCTTCAATGACACCGTTAACTTTAGCAACAGACTCGTAGTTCTTCAGGGCCTTGGCTCTAGCTTCCTCAGGAGTAGCTGGTTTGGCACCAGTGTGATCAAAAGCACCTCTTCTCAGGACGTAATCTGTGGATAATGACAAATGGTTGACCCAGTGGGCATGTGATTTTAATGTATTGACTAACTTACCATCGTTGGCATCCCAGACTTTGATAGTCTTGTCATGTGAAGCGGAGTAAATGACACCACTGCCACTCCATTTGACACAGGAAACAGAGGATGTGTGGCCACTCATGGTGAATAATGCAACCCTTCTATCGGTATCCCAAACCTTTATCGTACCATCTTTGGAGCCTGAAACTAATCTTGGACTGGCACCTGGCTTCACTAAGTGTATTGGTTCCCAAGCCAATGAGGATACCCATTTGGTATGACCTGCCAATGGGCCACCAAGGGCCTTACCATCCTCACCCCATAGTCTGATAGTGTTATCCATAGATCCTGTCGCAATCTTGTCACCGCTTGGGGACCAGCTGACACATAGCACCCAGTTAGTATGACCTCTTAGAACGTGTTGGCAAGTTTGCGTATGCGTATCCCAGATTCTAGCAGTGGAATCACCGGCACCAGTGACCATCTTTGCACTTGTATGTGGAGCGAACTGTGTGCATAGAATAGTGGAACCATGGCCAGCAATGGAAGCTGAGGATCTCGTCACCGGCTTGACTTTGAAAATTGCTCTTGGTGTGTACACTAATGTTAGGAAGTCTTCTGTAGTTTTGATACCTGGCTTCAACACCGATGAGTATAAGTTATCTTTGATATCGATCAGATCACCTTTAGATTGATCATTCAACAAACTGAAAGAATATGGAACAGCATCGTCAGATTCACCAAGCAGCTGGTTCAGCAGTTCCTCTAATTGTTTCTCTGTGATATTACCTGGGACTTTCAAAGACCCACCAACGGCATCACCAGTATCTGATGCTTGGAACTTTATAAGGACGTTTGGTAAGTCATCTGGGATGATCTCAACTTCTCTTTCCTTCTGAGCCTCTCTTTTTTGCTTTTTCGATGGTGGTGGAACTTGAGTAGCCATGTTTGACGGTGCGAATAAGCAGTGATATACCTTCAAAGTTGAACTTTTGTATCTGGAGAGGTCTATACTTTTCTTAAGTAACTAAAATTTTTTATAGATAAATTCGCGGGCTCATCGCTTACATAATATTTGATTGTACTAAAAGAGGTAACATAAACAAACTGTGGAGGGTCCTTTCTCTATTAATGAAACATAAACAATTAACAGCCCAAGCCTGGGCCAGTAGTGAGTGACTAACATACAAAACAAACAGGGAAATAATAAAAACAAAATCTGGGCAGCATAGCACAGAAAAAAATGTATAACACAGAGGTGGGACTTATAGTTCAACCACCATAGTCTGATGAGTGTTCAGAAGTAGAAGACACACTACCATCGCTGAAGGCCTTGGCTCTAATATCCAGCATCCAAGGGTCTTGCAACAACTCGGCAGCAGTGGCTCTCTTATTTGGATCCTGCTGTAAACATTTATGCAAGAAGTTGAACCCCATATCACTCAATTGATCTCTTGATGGAAGTTGTGGCAAATGGCCAGCAGCAATATGATACATAATGGCCCATTCGTTATCCAAGTTAGCCCAAGGACGACGACCAGTGGTCATTTCTAAAACACAACAGCCGGTGGACCAAACATCAACAGCACCAAGTTTGGCACCTCCGCCACCAGTGATGACTTCTGGAGACATGTACATTGGTGTACCGGTCATACTGTTGGCATTAGAGGCCGGTTTTCTCGTCAAGTTTTTAGCAACTTTGGCAGCACCGAAATCAACGAATTTGATGATACCGTTGTGATCCAAAAGGATGTTCTCAGGTTTGATGTCTCTATGTACAATCTTCATCTCATGCAAATATGCTAACCCTTCAAACATCTGCAATGTGTAGACTTGGATCACAAGTTCATCTTCAATTCTACCGTGTTCTAATAATGAGGCTAGGGAACCACCTTCACAAAATTCCATAAAGATGTTAACCCTATCACGATGGACTTCAACACCATAGTACTGGACAATGTTTGGATGGTTCAACATCTCCAATACAGTCATCTCATCTTTGATGGTTGGCACAATTTGTTTGGTAGATTGAGAATCGTGTAATCTGATCTCTTTAACGGCCAATACACCACCAGTGTCCAAGTTCAATGCAGAGAAGACTGAACCGAAAGTACCGCCACCGATGAATTTTCTCTTCTGCCATCTGATGGATAAACTTGAGGATGAAGAGGCCAAGAATGTCAAGAATTGATTTTCACCCTGAGTGTCATCCAGAACCTTACCCACTGTCTTCTTAGCCATAGAGTCTTCCAACTGTTGAATTCTTCTCATCGTTTGATTACTGAAAGCCTGCAATAGTTCAGCATCAGTTTGTAATGTCGTTGGATGGTAGTTAACATTCAAAGACTTCTTTTCAGCTTCAATGGATCTAGCACCCATGATATCAAAATGAGAAATCAACAATGACATACAACCGGCAACTTTCTCCTTCAACAGAACAAATTGGTCGTCTTTCAGAGTCAAGATATTGAAACCCTTAGAAACCTCCATGGCGAATTCTAAAGCAGTAACACACCATCTAAATGTCTTCTTGTCTGTAGGAATACAATCATCGACAATGAAACTAACCCATTCAATACTGAACTCAATCATCTTCTTGACAACGATGGCCTTTCTGGAGGAATCTGAACTTCTGAGGTAATTCTTAGCCAGATCTCTGTTGAAACAAAACAGCATGTATAAGGAGTCATGATTCTTGTGAACTCTTTGGATTTTCTCTTTGCCACGATAAAATGTATTCATACAAGCCAACACCAATCTAAAGAATAATCTTTCAGTTTTGATCAAATCTCGTTGAACCTTAGCCAAACTTGATCTCTGCTCAACAAATGAAATGTTATCACCCACAATCTCTGAAAACAATGTCTTAGTTTGCTTCAAAGTAGATGAAGAGCCCTGTATGATTAATAAGACTTCACCTGGCTTTATCTCATTATTCATTTCAGGCAAGTTATCAATTGTAGCGATTAAACCATCCCACAACATGGCCTTGGCAGCATTAATGACGACAACATAACCTGTGTCAGCCTCTTCTTCATACTCATCAAGTTCAACCATTCCAGTACGTGGCTTGTAAACATCAGAACCAATCTCAGCGCCTTTCAAAACACGTCTGATTGCTTCATCTTTGCCATACAGGTCTTTGGAGGCCAAAATGTAAGTACCACTTGAATAATTTGTCTTTATCAAAAAATGATCAGAGTCTCTCATTAGATCTAAAAATGGTTTTACTTTGTTGATTTGGAACAGGGCTGCGTTACTGAAGGCTCTTCTGATGGTTGTGGCAAATTTGGCTAGTTTTCTTCTAACTGTACCGAAATTATCTACCAAGTTGTTCGACCAAGTGGTAATCTCATGGTACTTCTGACTATCTGAAGTATCTGTATTGTCGACTATTGTTTGTATAACACCAGGTTGGTCTTGGATGAAGCTCACTAATCTTGACGCTAATCTAGCTGTTAATGCAGCCGTTTGAGAGGCAACTTCTGGACCGGCATCTTCAATAAAGAGACCAACATTAGTCATTAGAAACCAGCATTGCTCTAATTCATCTGGCTCTTTGAATGTCTTGAAACTCTTAGAAGTGGCGTTGATCAATTTCTTGTGAATCAACATGTATAGATACTTGATAGCTTCCAACACGGTCCTATCAAACCCTTCAATATGACCCAAGCTGACGTTCCAGCCCTGGCTGTATCTCTTTACGGTGTGCTTGCAACTGACGGCAAGTCCAATATAGGAGGAGAAATCATCAATCATTTCGTCAATCATCATCATGGTTGGATTGTCCAATTTTCTCGCGTAAGCTAAACGAACTTTTATTACTTCTTGGATTAATTTCAATGGGAATGTCACCAGTTGGGAAAGACGTGGAAGGTAGCTTGGTAAGTTGAGTTCTTCAAATGTGTAACCAAAATGCAGGTATGCAGATTTGGACTTATTAATCCAAGGTAAATGCGGGCGAAAGATCCTGCAGCTAAAGATATTGGAGATGTCCTTTTCTTTCAACATCATATCAGCAAATGAACTATCAGTGAAACCGTCACTTCTCTTTGCAGAAACGTCAAGATCATCACTCTGTGTCCATTCTCTCAGGACTTTCAATTCCCTCTTCAATGCTTTTGTGATGTTCTTCCACGAGTTCAGGGCATCCACTCTTATGATGAATTCTTCACTAGCAACAATAGGTTTGTCGTGAGCCATTTCTTTTTCATCCCTCCATAGCTCTTTAACGGTAGATAGTTTCTCTAATAATCTTTTCACTTCTTGGAGCGCTCTTTCTTCATCTTGCACTCTAAAGTTCAAGATCTCATTAAAGACGCCATCGGCCAAGGATCTCGAATAGCCGATAATCTTTCTTTGCTGCTCTTCAGAACGACCCAGGACGTATGCTTTGATACCTAGCCAGAGGTTTTCTTTATAAGTGGTCTGTAATGAGAAATCGTTCTGCGTGATGATTCTTCGCTTTTCTGAACTGACAACATCACCATTCAAAACCAAGCTCAGCATGGTTTGCCATTCAAGTCTCTCAAGGAATTTAGGATTGTCCTCGCCGTTCTCCAAAAGAGAAGGGTCTATTGCTTGATGGAGGTCAATTTCCAAATCCGCTTTTCTATGAGTATCACTTTCCAGAGTAAAATCTTGCCATTCTTCTTCTTCATCATCTACATCCTCAGAAGAATCATTATCACTTTCTGTAGGGTCCGAAATAATGGCCTTTGTATAGTAGTCGTCAGCGGTATCGTTCCTCATCTTTTTCAAATACATTCGTTCCTGTTGAGCATATTGATTGATATGCTTACCAGAGCTTGAGCTTGTTCGTGACTTTGGGTTCCTTTGAGAGGTAGAAGGGGTTCTCACTGGTGAATAAGTGTTTTCAAAGCTTGGAATACGCTGCTGAGTGGCACCTGGAGAACGGTGGTTTTGTAATGAGCTTGTAGGAGAGTGATGGGGACGGTGCTGCAGAGCGCTCAGGCTTCGCTGCACTTCCGTTGGCCTCTGGTGGAATTGTGGGAGCTGGAGCTGGTGAGCTTGTGAACTGTACTGTGAGCCTGTTGGCGAGTGGTGGTGGCCCCGCGGCTGCTGTTGGCTACCATCCTGGGGGACAGCAGGTGACGAGTTGGATCTCAGATTGGACTTCTTCCGGTGCAACTGTGGGCGTTCCATTGGTGTGGAGGTATGATTCTATGGCCAATCTAGGTGGTGATATGGTAGCTATGGAATCCAGTCGCCAACTGTAGCGGTATTAGCTGGTTCTTTGGCTCTCTTCACGGAACTTGGTTGATTCCCGTGGAGCTGAGCAATAAAATCTAATCAAAAAAGGTTGTGATAAATGAAAGAATCTGTAAGTTGGAAGAGCACACTATCAGGGAGCAAAAATGAAGCACAAGGAACGCAAATGGGGGAACCACACGGATTTTGATGTGGAAAGTTTTGTCTTATCCAGGTCCCCAAATCTTACACTTAATGGGACTTTTTCAGACTTTTTGAAGGAAACTGGCTCTGGATGATGTGGCCCGTACCGGGTTCGCAATACTGGATTAGTATGACTACAAGGAGTTGTATCGGAAGAATGCTATGAACGATTCCTATATATCTCTCCTGCTATCGCACAATGTGGTGGAGACAATAGGTTGTTATATAAAGGGGAAAGGATTGTACCAGAAATAAAAATGATTAAAATGAGCATCAAAGGCACGTTGATGTCTATCTTAGTTTTTGGATGGTTAATTGGGAGAATATAGACGGGTGTGAAGTAGCCAGCTGCCTATTTCAGTTTGTAGAATAATCTTGGGGCAACACAGTCGTTTAGGCGATGTTGTAAGTGGAAGAATTCCTCGACACAGTCTTCTTTGTAATCTTTGTCTTCGTAACCTTCTTCCTCTTGCTCTTTAGTGACTCTTTCGACACATTCGGCGTAGTGGTGAACGTATGGCTTGATTGCTGGTTGTTGGGAGCATTCTTCTTTAAGTCTATCTAATGGATCCACACCTTCTTCTTCGTCGTCGTCTTCATCTTCATCATCTTCTTCCTCTTCCTCTTCCTCTTCGTCATCTCCACCTTCTTCAGCATCTTCGGACGTTTCTTCAGCAGACACTTCTTCTGATGGTTCCTCGGTAGGTGGAGCTTCTTCTTCAGCAACTGGTTCTCCTGCTTTTTCCTCCTCAGCTGGGGTAGCTTCTTCTTGCTTGGCTTCCTTCACTTCGGTAGATTCAGGTTCTGGAACTTGTTTCTTTTGCTCTTCAGATTTGTCTTCCCCTTCGATGGTGGTTGATTCTGGGGTAGATTCAATACCAGATCTAGTGGAATTATCAACAACAGTTGAGTCCTGAGATATATCATGTTAGTACCTGAAATTCATAAAGACCAATTCGCATGAGGATCTTAAGCAAAACGTACATCGTTATCAGCAAAAGCTAGAGTTGGAGCAAAGCTTTCGAATAAATCTGAAAAGAAGGCCATTTTCGGTAGTCTAATTGTGGTGTTTGAGCAATCAATTGTTGTGGACTTGTACCTTAAAGGTCCATTCGGAGCTTTTGTTTTCTCGAAATTTTAAAACGCCAAAGTCCTATTGGCTAACACTGAAGCAACCTCAGAATCAATGAACAACAATGAAATTAGAGAACTAAGTATGTTTCTGTGTAAGCTTGACGGTTATATAAGCTTTAGTAGAGCTGTGGAAAGCCATATTTTGCTCATTTATACCTCAACTGAAATAGCGTACTTTATGTACGTGATTCAAATAATCATACCACTGTGTCCCTTGCCAGAATGAAAAGGTATGGCTAAACATATTCAAACACCGCATAGACAATCAAACAACAAGTAGAATCACAAAGATGAGATAAATACTACATCAGGCTCTATTACATGGCATAAACTAATTAAACAAGACAAAATAAATGCTATTTAATCAACTTATTTTTTGTCAGAAGAGGCAGCGTTAGCAGCAGCTTTAGCTCTCTTTTCAAATTTGGCAGCAGATTTAGCACCAAAGATACCACCACCCC